>JAOVYU010040571.1:0-10788 GCA_025674565.1 Synodontis membranacea
ATTGTAGCCCAGTTTGTGCTGAATACAATGTTATCAGACTTTAGACACTTATATGTTTATAAGTAGCTGAAAAATACGCAAATATCAGGTCATGTCAGAATCTTTTCAGGGCTCCAAAACACCCTCAGACTCCTAAGGGTTAAGTAATTAAATCTAGAGTAGAAAACTACATAAATCCAGATGGTGTAACAGTATAATGTCAGTAACATCACCAGTTGTTACTTTTGCTGTATTTTACAGCTGCTTCCATGAGTATGGTGAGTTACCGTAAAAAGAATGTAATGTCATGGAATTTTCTCACAATAACATGCAAATTACAGTACTGAACTGCAAACATACTTTTGAGTTTTTTTTACTGTTGATTTTGCAGTATTAAGCTATGGAAATTACAGCAAAGGCTAACAGTGTAGTTCAAACATGATTCAGTCACGATAGTGATATATTAGAAATCTGAAGCCGGCCAAGGGCGGTAATACAACATGAAAAATCTGAACTGAGAAACAGAGTACCTGAAAGTCATCTAGAGTGGCGTTAGTCCATAGAATAATCCACACAGAGAAAATATTCACACAAAGGAACAAATGAATATCAGACTCTTGACAGAAGTAACATCAAAGCTTAATCAAGGAAGCGCAAGTCTGAGAGTCTTTTTATAGTCTGTCTTATCAGCGTTGACACATTCTAGGTGTTCAGCGCGAGTGGAGCAGAGAGAGGGTGGTGTGTAGAGTGCGACCATGACCCACATGCTCACACCTGGATTTTTTTTACCAAGTGCGTTTGTAATTTTCTGTTTTTCTCCTGGTGAAGTGCCAACTGGCAAAAGGAAAAAACTACTGCTCACCTTGAAGAATCATACTACAATTACATCTGAACCATTCAAGTATACATACATCACTCATGGCTCCTATTGTGCTGGGAGACTACCTACACTGAAATAGGAGCTTAAAATTTCCTTAAAACCAGTGCTGTAAGAACTATAATAGTTCTCAGTTCCTGCAGTGCAAACAGACAAAAAAGGGGCACTTCCACAATCAGTTAATAGAACTATGAAAAAAATGTATCTATTCCAAAAGCACCTATTGTCCTCTCCTGGTTTTTAAACTTTTTGCTGTACATCATTGCACATAATAATGTATTGTATTATACTGTTATTATCACCCCTCTCAGTTTCTTTCATTAGACACTTTTTGTGGTTTTAACTTAAACTACCACTGAACTCTATTACACAACTAATTTACCCAGCTAATAAACCAGAGGAAGGCTGTGAAAGTGGCTAAGAAGCTGTACAGGGATAAAGTGGATTTGCATTTCCAGCATAGCGACTACCGGCTCACATGGGATGGACTGAAAGCAAAAATGGACTCCAAACCACATGCCATGGGGAGTGCAAACCTGGAGCTAGCTGACAATCTCAGTGCTCTCATTTCGAGGTGTCTGCTGCTGTGGCCGACCTGTGAGCTGCACCCACCCCCCTGCTGAGCCAGCATTGCTGACACTTTCAGTAAGAATATTATATATTATATAAGAATAAGAATATATAAGAACATTCTAGTTTCAAGTTAAAATGTAGATCTATATTTAATTGATTTAAGAAAAAGCTGTAGCATTGTTCACTAAAAAGGATTATAGTACATACTGTGTAATTGGAAATTTATAGAACACAACCAGTAGAAATTTCATGTTCCATATTAATGCTATTTTAAATACATATAGTACAACGTACAACAATAATGCAATGTTTAGATTTACTACAGGAAAAAAAAAAAAACATTTAATAAAGTACAGAATTGTAGTACTAATGAAGCAAGTTAATTTCTGGCATATGTGCCCACTTTTGCAAAACTATTTTCTTAATCCTATTCAGAATCTCTTTCAGTTTCAGTCCATAAATAATGGGATTTAATAGAGGAGGAATAACCAAATTTTCCACTGACATGATCATGCTGAAAATGTGAGGAACGTTTTCTTCTAATCTACCATTTATAATTTCAAAGCATGTTGTGATAGAGAAACTGAGGAAAATTAAAAGGTGTGGGAAGCAGGTTTGTAGAGCCTTTTTTCTGAAATCTTTAGAATTCTTAAAACAGACTGAAAGTATGCTGATATATGAGAAAAGTACAAAAATCATTGGAGGAAACACAGCAATGCTTAAAATAAAGAGTCCAAATGAATTACTTACAGAATAGTCTCCACAGCCCAACTTAATCATTGAACTGTTATTACAATATATTCTATTTAATTTAAATTTACACAGCTTACGTTGATATGTTAATATTGCACAAATTCCTATTTCACAACAAGGAAGAAACCAACAGCAAAATAAAAGCTTTTTAACAGTGGACATTTTTACAATTGTTGCATATTGCAGTGGTTTACAGATGGACACATATCTATCATAGGCCATAGCTGATAACAGTGTGAACTCTGAAGCTCCATAAGTGTAAATGCAAAAGGACTGAAATATGCAGGATTCAAAAGAAACAATTTGATTTTCAGACAATAAATCAGTGAGCAGTTTAGGATAAAGAGCTGTTGATCCAAAGAGAGCATTACAAAGCAAAGCAGAAATAAAAACATACATGGGTTCATGGAGACATTTGCTTGTGAATATGACAAAAATTACAAGACCGTTACAACTAATGATCAACAAGTAAAGAGTGAGAACCATTGCAAAATAAATATACCTGTATTTATCCAACTCCACATGACCGTCCAGAGTTAAATACATGACATCAAAAGAACAATTCATGGGTGTTTATGCAGTTATTTAACAGTTAAGTCTAAAAACAAATATGATGGTGAGATATTATAAATTCAGGCATTTTGTCTAGCAGAAATGCTTGATGGAGCTGCAGCATGGATGAACACTGTCACTTTAGTTTGGAAATCAGGGTTGTGTTATTATACCTTTCAGACCTCTAGTGTACAAGGGGCCATATGGGACAATATTCACAGTTTATCTTACATGTATGATTTTTTTTGACATTCACATTCAACAGTGGAAATGATAAACATACTTACTTATTAGAATAGCTAAGATGAATACTCTCATTCTAGGTAATGAAACAAATATTTATACTGTATATATTGGTGAAACTTACAATATTATATAGATTAAATTCTTGTACTCATAGATGAAGAACTCATACATGTTCTTGAATCTACATACAGTAAATTCACATTTACTGTAGTTTATTTAAAATAATATTACTCACACTCTTTTTCACTGATCACCAGAGTATTTCTCACGTTTCTTTTACAAAATGCATGACTTTAAGTCATAAAACTAATTTAACTGTGTAAATAATGCAATGATGAGTGCAGAATTTAATGTATTCTTTTTAAATTTAATCAGTAGAAGTGTAAATCTGTTCACACTCTATATATCTCATATTTGTATACATATGGCAATTTCGGTATAAACAGAACGCATTTGTCAACCAGATATAAAATTTGCTATACAAAAATAGCTTATACATTTGTTTGAAATGAGTAGGGATATTTCAAGTTAATACATATAAATTATACACTGCCTGTGCAAAAAAAGTCACCACCTGTCATGTTCGCTGCTCCTCGCCAACGCTCCGGGTTGCCAGAATACTAGTCCTACGACTAGCACGACCTGAGGTTTGGCGTGTTTGTGTGTTTGTCTCTTTAAGTTTTTCCCCCTCAGTCACATGTTGTTATCGTATCATGTTGGTGGTGGCTTCACACTCACCTCGGTGATTCATCCCGTTTTTCTATTGGTAAATTAGATATATATCATCAATTAGTCTCCTTATTTAAGCCCCTCTCTCCAGCCACCATTCACCGTTCACCATTGTGTGTCATGTGTTTTATGTTTCCCTACAGCCGTAGGTGTTCGCTAGCTCCAGCCGCTACTAGCCGAGCCGCTAAGCTACTGCTACTCCAGGCTAAGCTACCTGCTATACGCTACGCTGCGCTGCCTATGGCCAAGTCTCTGCTCTTCTGACTCGGCGCTCTGGGAAAAGCCCTCCCCGCTGTCCGGAGCGAGCTTTGAAGCGCTATCCGCTAAGCTTAGCAACTGCTAGTGCCGCCGGAGTTTCTATTACACTCCAAGGAGCTGGACTATAAGTATCTTTTTTGTGTGACTGTTGAGACTTGTGAGCTGCACCCACCCCACTGCTGAGCCAGCATTGCTGACACTTTCAATAAGAATATTATATATTATATAAGAATAAGAATATATATGAACATTCTAATTTCAAGTTAAAACGTAAATTTATTTTTAATTGATTTAAGAAAAAGCTGTAGCATTGTTCACAAAAAAGGATTATAATACATACTTTGTAAATGGAAATTTATAAAACACAACCAGTAGAAATTTCATGTTCCATATTGATGCTATTTTAAATACATATAGTACAACGTACAACAATAATGCAATGTTTAGATTTAGTACAGGAAAAAAAAAAAAACATTTAATGAAGTACAGAACTGTAGTACTAATAAAGCAAAACTATTTTCTTAATCCTATTCAGAATCTCTTTCAATTTCAGTCCATAAATAATGGGATTTAATAGAGGAGGAATAACCAAATTTTCCACTGAATTGATCATGCTGAAAATGTGAGGAACGTTTTCTTCTAGTCTACCATTTATAATTTCAAAGCATGTTGTGATAGAGAAACTGAGGAAAATTAAAAGGTGTAGGAAGTAGGTTTGTAGAGCCTTTTTTCTGAAATATTTAGAATTCTTTAAACAGACTGAAAGTATTCTGAAATATGAGAAATGTACAAAAATCATTGGAAGAAACACAGCAATGCTTAAAATAAAGAGTCCAAATGAATTACTTACAGAATAGTCTCCACAGCGCAACTTAATCACTGAACTGTTATTACAATATATTCTATTTAATTTAAATTTACTCAGCTTATGATGATATGTTATACTGTATATATTGGTAAAACTTACAATATCATATAGATTAAATTCTTGTACTCATAGATGAAGAACTCATACATGTTCTTAAATCTACATACAGTAAATTCACATTTACATTTACTTATAGTCCAGCTTTGTGGACCGTAATAGAAACACCGGTGGCACTAGCAGTTGCAACACTTAGCGGATAGTGCTGCAAAGCTCCGCTCCGGACAGCGGGGAGGGCTTTTCCCGGAGCGCCGAGTCAGAAGAGCAGAGACCCGGCCATAGTAAGCGGTCAGCTCAACCTTCGGAGTGCGTACAGTTTAGTTCGTATAAAGGAGGGTGATGAGTGGAAGACTGTATTTAGTACCACGGCGGGACATTATCAATACAACATGATGTCTTTCGGCCTGATTAACGTGCCATCAGCTGAGCCTGTTGGGCCTGAACACCTCCCTATGTAATTGGATCCTGGACTTCCTGACAGATAGACCTCAGACGATCCGGATCGGGAACAGCATCTCCAGCACCACCACACTGAGCACTGGGGCCCCTTGGGGCTGTGTGCTCAGTCCACTGCTGTTCACTCTGCTGACTCATGACTGTGCAGCAATGTACAGTTCAAACCATATCATCAAGATCGCCGATGACATGACCGTGGTGGGTCTCATCAGCAAGAACAACGAGTCAGCTTACAGGGAGGAGGTGAAACGGCTAACAGACTGGTGCAAAGTCAACAACCTGTCTCTGAATGTGGACAAAACAAAAGAGATGATTGTTGACTTCAGGAGACCACGGAGCGTCCACTAACCGTACTGCAACGCTTGCGGGATCATGGTTTATACGCCAAGGCAGAGAAGTGTGAGTTTCACAAAACCGAAAATTTGTTCTTAGGCTACAATATCGGTCCAAATGGCGTGTCCATGGACACAGGTAAAGTGACCGCCATCACGCTCTGGCTGGAGCCCGCCACAGTAAAGGACCTACAAAGGTTCTTGGGTTTCGCCAACTTTTATCGTCACTTCATCAGGGGTTTCAGCACCGTGGCAGCACCGCTTACTGACCTCCTGAAAGGAAAGCCAAAAAGAATCACAATGACCCCTCAGGCCCCTCAGGCCTTTCTTAAGCTCAAGGAGCTATTCACCCAAGCTTCTATACTTAAAATTCCCGATTCTACTAAACCCTTTGTGATAGAAGTAGATGCTTCTGAGGTTGGTCTAGGAACGGTGCTGTCACAGCATCAGGGAACCCCTGAAAAGCTCTACCCATGTGCTTTCTTCTCGCAGAAGCTTACGGACACGGAACACAACTATGACATCTGAATACTTTTGCCCGTCAAGGTTGCTTTGGAGGAGTGGCGCCACTGGTTAGAAGGAGCATGACATCCTTTTGTGGTATATACAGATCACCGCAACCTAGAGTACATCCATCAGGCAAAGAGACTGAATCCTAGACAGGCACGTTGGGCCTTATTCTTTACATGATTCAATTTAACTATCACATACCGTCCAGGTTCCAAAAATGGTAAGGCCGACGCATTGTCTAGGTGCTTCGCTCCGCCTGAGGCTATCAAGGCCCCGGAGCCCATCATGCCCTCCGGACTGGTGGTGGCGCCGGTTACGTGGGATCTAGATGGGGAGATAGCCCAATTCTGCAGGGGTCAAGATGTACCTTCAGGCTGTCCTTCTGGAAAGATCTTCATGCCGGAGTCCCTGCAGGCACGGGTGGTGGAATGGGCACTCACCGCACTGGCCAGTGGTCATCTGGGGTTCACTGGTACCTTAGGTCTAGATTCCGAATAGGCCGTGGTCCCATGTGGCAGTGGACTTTGTCACGGACCTACCGGAGTCACAAGGGTACACCACAATTTTGGTCGTGGTAGATCGATTTTCGTAGGGATGTCACTTTATACCATTTGTCGCTCTTCTCTCTGCCCTACAGGTAGCTGAAGCTCTGTTCCAGAGTGTCTTCTGGGTTTATGGGTTACCGGAGGATATCCTCTCAGACTGCAGGCCTCAGTTTATCTCCAGAGTGTGGAAGGCATTCATGGGGAAGCTAGGGACCACGGTCAGCCTGACCTTGGGATACCATCCACAGTCCAACGGTCAGGCTGAACGCACCATTCAAGAACTGGGGAGATTCCTCTGGGCCTATTGTCATGCCCGGCAGCACGATTGGGTGGAGCTTCTGGTATGGGCAGAGTATGCACAAAACTCCCTTAAGCACACAGCGACAGGTTTGACACCTTTCCAATGTGTACTCGGTTACCAGCCCCCATTATGCCAGTGGGACGGGTCATCCGTGGGAGGTAGCTCAGGTGGATGACTGGTTCCGTTGGGCAGAACAGGTCTAGGAGGGGGCACATGCTTCCATTCAGCAGGCCATCTGCCGCATTAAGTCCCAGGCAGATCGCAAGAGGTGGGAGGCAGGAGGCGGGAGGCACCGGAATACCTGAACACAAGACTGAACACTTGTAGCACGTCAGTGCTAATGATAGAACAAATAAAAGACGCTCTGACTTGCGCTTCTTGGATGAAGCTTTAACGTCACTTCAGTCTGCGTCTGATGCACCTTTGTTCCTGTGTGTGTATTTGTTTCTGTGTGGATTATTCCCCATTGGATTCCTGCCATTATTTCTCTGTGTGGATTATTCCCCATTAGATTACTGTTCAAGCGGGTTGCTCATTCATATTGGACTTCCGCCCTGGATCTGATCTTTATTGGTCAGTGTGATATCCCTATCAGGACTAAGTATTTTTTAAACTGTTTTCTTGCCGCAAGTTTGCCAGCTCGTTTAGATTCTGTTTGAGTTTTCCCGTCTATTAAGCGATACTCTCTACCCGCATTTCAGTTCCTGTTTTTTCCCAGTGTATAGAGTATTACTACCGGCATTTCAGTTTCTGTTTGACTCAGTTAATGTTTATGAACATTATAATAAAGATCTTCTTGAGTTTCACGTGCTGCCATAATCCCTGCATCGTGCATCCCACCATTTCACACACACACACACACACACACACAAGGAGCACACCGTGATACCAGACCTTAACTATATTGAGAATCTTTGGGATGTGCTGGAGAAGAATTTCCACAGTGGTCTGACTCTCCCATCATCTCTACAAGAAAAAATTGTGCTATTTTACTCTTGATGTTTACTCTTAGCGAAAAATTTATGCATGGACAGAAATAAACGTGACATTGTGGCAGAAGCTTATCCAAATGATGCCACAGTGAGTGTGTGCTGTAATCAAAGCTAAATCCTGTCCAATGAAATGGTGTGTCACACTTTTTTTTTTTTTGGATGGGCAGTGTATGAATAAATTTATATATAAATAGGTGAAATAGGGGGAAATAAATATTGGATACCATGTTGAACTTGTAAGTTTGCACACTTACAAACAAATGAAAAGTCTCTAATTTTTATGGAAGTTTCATTTGAATGAAGAGTGACAAAATATCAACCAATAATAAAAAAAAAAAAAAAAAATACATAAAATGTATAAATTGATTTGCATTTCATTGAGACAAATAAGTATTTGATCCACAAATAAAACACCACTTAGTACTTGGTGGAGAAACCCTTGGTGGCGGAAGATATTTCTTGTAGTTGTCACCAGGTTTGCACACATCTCAGGAGGGATTTCAGCCCATTCCTCTTTACAGAAACTCTCAGAAACCTAAGGTTTTTACAGAAACCTAAGTCCCTTAGGTTTCTTGCCTGCTGCTTGGCAACTCGAACCTTCAGCTCCCTCCACAGATTTTCGATAGGATTAAGGTCTGGGGACTGGCTAGGCTATTCCATAAACTTAAAGTGCTTCTTCTTTAGCCACTCCTTTGTTGCCTTGACTGTATGTTTTGGGTCATTGTCATGCTGGAAGACCAATCCATGACCTATCTTCAGTGTTCTGGCTGAGGGAAGGAGGTTCTCATCCAAGATTTTATGGTATATGGCCCCATTAAGTTTCCTTAGCAATGCAAATAATATTTGGCAAAAGCTAGCATAACCCATACACCCACTAATGGCAAAAATGTTCAAAACATGGCCAACAAACAAGGTACCAACAAACAACAGTAGTGGTGATACTAGATAGAAAGAAAAACAAACCTTACACCACTTACACTCTTCTCTTTCACATAGTAAATATCTAATAATGTACTAAACAAAAAGGTACAACTCTTACCTAAGTCACACATGCTACTCACACTCACATGAGTCTCCTGCACCAGGATTATACACTCACTGAACAAAAAAAAAAATAGCAGATTTTACATGGAACACAATATTTGCACAGCTACAGTTGCAATCATAAATATTCAATCCCTTCACCTCAAAAGGCAGGATAGTAATGTAGGTGAAAGATAATGACAATAAATGACAAAACACTCATTAAACAGCAAAAAAACATTTATTGACATATGAGTTAATTTGACAAACAGAATTTGACTTAACTTTGAAGATCAAATGAAAAACTCTTTTCACACATGTGCATGTGCAGTATTATTCAATCCCCAGCTTCAGTAATTAGCTTTTATAACTTCTAACAAACATTTTTGGTAAGTGCTGACCAGCTTCTTACACCTCTCCACTAGAATCTTTGCCCATTCTTCACATGCAAAAGCCTTTAGCTCAGTGATGTTTGATGGCTTCCATACTGCAACTGCCTTCTTTAAATCCCACCAAAGATTTTCAATCGGATTTAAATCTGGTGACAGAGAAGGCCACTTCAGGATTTTCCAGGATCTTTTCCTCAACTAGCCTTTGGCTAATTTGGAGGTATGCTTGGATCATTGTCTTGCTGGAAAGTCCAGTGATCACCAAGGTGCAATTTATCAACAGAAGGCATCATATTTCTCTTTAAAATGGCCTGGTATTTCGGGGAATCCATGATGCCAGGTATTGGATCAAGATTCCCAGTTCCTGCCGCAGAAAAGCAACCCCAAATCATCAATGACCCACCTCCATGCTTGACTGTGGGTATGGTATTCTTCTGGTCAAAAGCCTGGCCTTTCACATGCCAGGCATACCACTGGTCCATATTTCCAAACAGTTCCAGTTTGGTTTTATCAGTCCATAGAACTGTCTCCCAAACTCTGGAGTTTTATCCAAATTCCTCCTGGCATATTCAAGTTGACTTTTGACATTCCTTGAGGTCAAGAGTTGAGTGCATCTTGGAGTCCGGCCATGAAGTCCTTGTTTATTCTGTGCACATCTTATAGTTCCCACATCCTGTACCAGCCTTCATCAGGTCATCCTGTAGGTGTCTTGCAGTCACATGGGAGTTTCTCTTAGTTGTTCTGACTAAGTTGCTAAGGGCCCTTGATGAAATTTTGGGCTTTCTTCCATGGCTATATCATTCATTTTCTGTGTTGATTTTATGTTTCACTCAACCCATAAAGATGTAATCCAAAGTAGAGTCCTGCATTTTGACATTACTTTAATTGATAAATCCTTAAAAATGTTTTTTTTTTTTTTTTTTTTTTTTTTTTTTGGGGGGGGGGGGGTATTTCTGATTGCAACTGAATAAAACTAAATACATTCTGAATGAAGTATATCTAGGTTATTCCCAACCTAAACCAGTCACAACTACATGATACTTACTTGAGTAAATGGAGTAATAATTGAGATTTTTCCTTGTATTTCAGCTGTAGTTTCTCTGTATTTACCTACTTATCACCTGTTGTAATATCCCAATAATATACTATAATTTACCAAATATTTACCGGGTAAGTACTTAGTAATTGGGGGACTGCAAAAGGAAGGGTTACCGCCACTTTTTGGGCCTCTCTCAAGGACATTAGATCAGATGTCCAACATTGTTATCTCCATCCATCCATCCATCTTCTTCCACTTAATCCTGTTCAGGGTCGCGGGGGGAGCCGGCGCCAATATCCAGCTGACTTC
>JAOVYU010040590.1:0-10788 GCA_025674565.1 Synodontis membranacea
ATCAGTTCCAGATCAAGTCCCAGGCCTGCCAGTGTTAGGCCCCTGGGTAAGACTCTTAACCCTCTCAGCTTTACGGGTGCTGTATAATGGCTGGACCCACATTCTGACCTCAGATTCCTTGTAAGCTTGTATATGGCAAGTCTGAGGTCACATTAAAAATCTGGTATTTTTTCCCATTTTACATTGGAAATAAACAAAAGGTTTTAGAATTTTGAAATATTTGAAACAAAAAAGTAAAAAGAACACATTTGAATATTTATTATTCAAGATTCTGCCCTTATTTCTAGGTCCATTGTTCCCTACCAACCAAACTGCTTTGTACAAAAGGACATATTTTCCTCATTCCTAGTCTTTTTTATTGAATCTTGTGTTCAAATATTCTACTTTTTGCTCAAGTTGTTGTCCATAATATAACCTGTAATCAAAATTGCTGTATTAAATTAGAACAGAACACAAAACGAAGCATTTTTTACTAGTGGTAACAAACTTTTGGACCCCACTGCATTCAACACTTTTCTTCATACAACTAACTGCAATCATGCATTTCACAACTTACATGCTCTAAACTTTTAACTTAAGTGAGTTGTATTAATGTCCTGTAATACAATTGGTGTCATTTGTACTGGATAAACCTTTTAAGGCAGTCATTTGTAGTAAGGATATACAACCAAGACACGAGCTTGAAAGATCAAGTCTTATTCATTTTGCCTATCAATCAGAAGAATCTTTCAAGAAAAATATACGGCTACACTGGATACCAAACTCTCCAGTCTCCAGTTTAGCACATTAAATTGCAAGATAATCTTGTCCATACAACCAGATAAATAGACCATCATTCTTAACAAGAGATGGAGATTTAGATAGATAAGCTCTTCAGACAAAAAAAAAAAAAATAAAAAATCACCACATTCTAAAATGGCAGCTTACCAGGGGCCTGTTTTGCGAAGCAGGTTTAACATAGTAGACAAATGCAAGTGCAGTTAACTTGCCTCACAATGCCTATTAATGACTTTCTCTATTCAATCAGATTTAAAGAAATCAAGATGCTATTAATTCCCTTGTACATGCCAGAAATTCTAAAATTGTTGAATATGCCAAGCTTAAAACATTTTGTAACTCAGTTATAAAAGCTAAACATAATTTTTAATTACTTTCCATAATGTTTTCAGTTGTTAACTTTTTAAACATTTAACTCATAGTTTATATAGGCAAAGCATTTTTTATAATTATTCTTTAGTTGCAACAATAACAATGTAAAGAAGTATTGAAGACTTTTATGTTCTTCTACGGAATTTCTTAATTGTATGAGTACTATTAAAAAAAAAAAGACCTAATGACTTAAACCGAAAAAAGTTACCTGGGAAAAGACTATTGTGCGGCCATATTATCTCATCACTATTATTATTATTATTTTTTCTTTTTTTAAATTGTGTGTAATCGGACTTGTTCTCTAACAGCTACAACCATGACTGTTTGCTACAAGGAATGTGTGTGTTTTTTAATAGTGATGCAAGTACAAGGAACAAAGGGTATTTCTCACTTGCAGCTGAAGGGAAAGTCTATGAATGTGTTCAAACAAGCAGAAGCAGAAAGATGCATCAAAAGCAAGCAGTGTCCTAAAATACTAGCTTTCACGAAATTAATACACTGCAGTATTTGGTTGTTGGGTGCAGGTACTGTAGAGACAATTTGGTGTGTTTGAAAGTTACAGTTCAATTACTTGCCAAAGGATGTGTTTGACTCCATACATTTTCAAGGTAGAATCATTTCTTCTACAACCCCATGAGCAATGAAAATTATTTTAATGCGGAAATAGAAATGGGAACACAGATCTTTCTGGATATTAGAAATTTTATCCCTTAAAATATTGGCTTTGTTGTATTGAAATGATTTCTAGCAAGATACAGCAAGAACAGTTATCATTAATAGCAATAATGCATTTATGTTAATCTATGTTAACATTCATGTATCTACTTTCTAGCTTAGTAAAATCAATCTGTCTGCTTTGCTGATGTACAACACCTGTCAGTAAGCATATCTGTACAATGACATTTTAGGAAAAAAAAGAAAGGGCTTCACTATTTCACACTAGTAACCACTACAGGATGCAATTACCTAGCCTCCTATTACCATGACTTTATTTTCAGATCTATAACCACAGAAGACAAATAAACTGATGACTGCAGAATTCTTTCCTTGGTGAAGAAAAACCCCTTCACAAAATCTAGTCAAATCAAGAACACTCTCAAGGAGGCAGGTGTATCACTGTCAAATTATGCAATCAAGAGATGCCTTCGTTAATGTAAATACAGAGGTTTTACCTCAAGATGCACAGCACTGCTAACACTTGAGAACAAAAAGGCCAGATTAGAAATCATAAAAGCCTGACCAGTTGTAGAACCAGATTCTTTGGACAGATGAAACCAAGAATATCTTTTACCATAATGATTTGAAGAGAAGATTATAGAGAAGGAAAGGAAGGGCTCATCATCCAAAGCATACCACTTCACCCGTCAACCATTGTAGAGGCAGTGTTATTGTATATGCATATGACAGGTGAAATGAATAACACTGATTATCTCTTCATCATGGCACCTGTTAGTGGATGGGACATATTAGGCAGCATGTGAACATTTTGTCATCAAAGTTGAAGTGTTAGAAGTAGGAAAAATGGGCAAGTGTAAGGATTTGATTGGGTTTGACAAGGGCCAAATTGTGGGCCAAGAGCAGACGACTGGGTCAGAGAATCTCCAAAACTGCAGCTCTTGTGGGGTCTTCCCGGGCTACAGTGGTCAGTATCAATCAAAAGTGGTCCAAGGTAGGAACAGTGGTGGACCGGTGACAGGGTCATGGGTGGCCAAGGCACATTGATACATGTGGGGAGCGAAGGCTCTATGGTCTCTATATGATCTACGGACTCTATATGGTCCGATCCAACAGATGAGCTATTGTACCTCAAAGTTAATGCTGGTTCTGATGGAAAGGTGTCAGAATACACAGCGCATCACAGTTTGATGCATATGGGGTCACATAGACACAGACCAGTCCGGGTGCCCATGCTGACTTCTGTCCACTGCCGAAAGTGCCAACAATGGGCTCATGACCATCAGAACTGGACCACAGAAAAAGGTCTGTCTGGAAAAAGGTCAAGCTGGCAGAGGCAGTGTGATGCCTTGGGCAATGTTCTGCTGGGAAACCTTTGGTCCTTGCATTCATGTGAATGTTACTTTGACAGGTACCACCTACCTAAGCATTGTTGCAGACCATGTATCCCTTTTCATGGAATCGGTATTCCCCGATGGCTGTGGGATCTTTCAGTAGGATAATCCGCCCTGCCACAAAGCAAAAATGGTTCAGGAATGGTTTGAGGAGCACAACAACGAGTTTGAGGTGTTGACTTGTGTTGACCTCAAATTCACCAGATCTCAATCCAATCAAGAATCTGTGGGATGTGCTGGACAAGCAAGTTCGATCCATAGAGGTCCCACCTCACAAATTACAGGACTTTAGGAATCTGCTGCTAACATCCTGGTTCCAGATACTACAACACACCTTCAGGGATCTAGTGAAGTCCATGCCTCAGTGGGTCAGCCTGACCACAACCCAATTGAGCATACTTTTCTCTTACCAAAGACAAAAAGACCCATAAACAAGCAGCAACTGAAGGCAGCTGCAGTGAAGGCTTGACAAAGCATCTCAAGGGTGATCTCATTATTACGTTTATTAATCCCTGGAGGGAAATTGTTTCTCTGCATTTAACCCATATATGACGTATCACATAGCAGGGGGCTGCCGTCATTTAAGCGCACCGGGGAGCAGCGCTTGGGGGTGGCACCTTGCTCAGGGTACTTCAGTGGTACCTGCTGGCCGTGGGAATCGAACCTGCAATCTTTCGGTTATAGGGCCACTTCCCTAACCATTAGGCCACCATCTGCCCCACGAATCACCATTTGATGATATGCAGGTTTTCCTGATTAAAGTATACAGCTTGATTGCTTTATTTCATATCCACTGTGGTAGTAGACAGAGGCAAAATTACAAAAATGTTAATGGTATGTTCATTCATGGGAAAAAATTAGGACATCCCATAAAATATTACAAACTTCACAGAGTTAACCCACGGAAGGCTGCTGTGCCAGATAATATCCAGGGGAGAGTGCTCAGAGAATGTGCAGATCAGCTGGCAGATGTATTCACTGACATCTTCAACATGTCTCTGAGCACCGCAGTCATTCCAACATGTCTCAAGGCCACAACCATTGTTCCTGTGCCAAAGAAGTCTCCAGTGTCCTTCCTCAATGACTACCGTCCCATAGCACTCACACCCATAATCATAAAGTGCTTCGAGAGGCTCATCATGAGGCATGTTAAGACCCTGCTACCACATACACTGGACCCTTTGCAGTTCACCTAACCTTCAAACTGCTCAACGGATGATGCCATCACCACCACCCTTTACCTGGCACTCACCCACCTGTACAAGAAGGACACATATGTTCAAATGCTGTTCATAGACTTTAGTTCAGCATTCAACACAATCGTTCCTCTGCACCTGACTGAAAAGCTCAGCCTGTGGGGCCTGACACCTCCCTCTGTAACTGGATCCTGGACTTCCTGACTGATAGACCTCAGACAGTCCGGTTCAGCAACAGCATCTCCAGCACCACCACACTGAGCACTGGGGCCCCCCAATGCTGTGTGCTCAGTCCACTGCTGTTCACTCTGTTGACAATGCACGGTTCAAATCCCATCATTAAGTCTTGCTTTGATTTTTTTTTGTTTGTTCTGTCATTAGCGCTAACACGCTATGGGTGTTCAGTTGTGCATGCGCGCCATCTCCAGCGCGTGCAAGAGGTAGAGAGGGGAGCGCACCAGGGGTGCGCCGTGACAGTCACTGTCAAATATGAGTGTTTGCAACTAGTGGGCTGTTTAGGCTGTAGTGTTTGGGTCAGATTCATCCCTGAATCAGGGTCTAGTTTTGCCAACTGAGCATGTCTTGACATCAGACTGACTGCACAATCACTGTGGGGAGCATCCGAGTTCTTAAGATGATACATGCAAGAACACAGCTGGTGTGATTCAAGGTTAAAAGGGGGTAGCTATAGCAAAGCAAGCCTAAATACCAGAATATCAAATGATATCATATAAACTTCCTGTAAAAAATGTATGGGCTCCCAGAGATGCTAGCCATTTTGGTGTGACACAGTGCACATACACATTTAGTAGAGATGCTCTCAAGAAGTCTCTGAAGGAGAATTCATACTTTGGGGATCAGACAATGAACCAGAATCAATCAAAGAGGTGCACACTATCCATTGAAGAGCTTCTATTAATGGGAATATAAGGGCCCATGTACTGGAAGCCTATGCTTTCAGAAGTGATTCAGCTAAGTTGCAGCCCTCAGTGATTCCAGGTGCTAGACCCACAGATACAGGACCTGGCCAGGGGTGCAAATAGACTATTTACTGAATTCTCTGCAATGTGGAAAGAATCAGCAGCTGAGGAGGAAGGGCATATCATAAATGTTGAGGCCTGTCTTGGGCCAGTGCATCATGTCCGAGAGGGGAGTCTAGCTCCACCAGGGAGACTAATAATGTGTTAACTTGGCATACCATAACTGGGAGACCTACAGCTGATAAGCCAATTCTGAAAAGCTTGAAGTTCAAGCAAGCTAAGGAGAACTACCACTTCAGCTGCCACTTCATATGTGTGCTGCACATAATGGCCTGGCTGGATCTGACTAGCAAGCACAATGATGTTTCTTACAGGCTGGGGTAATAAGGTGGCTAGCAATGTCAATGAATCACATCAATAAATTGTATGGTGCTGCAATGTACAGTATAGCCACAGAATGGCTGTATCCCAAATGGTCTGTGCCTCAATGATTATTCTAATTATTTTTATTTTAATAATTAATTAGAATAATTGAAATTGCTATCATTTTGCCAGTGCATGCTACATGCAAGAGTATATTGAAAGTTTTCAGAACAGTATCATCACCTGTGAATACAAATTTTGTGTAGTGAGCATTTGGACATAGAGGTTTATTTGGCAAGGTCACCTCTCTTCCCTGTTCATTATCAATTATATTAGCTGGATTGCCTGCTATGGAGCTCAGCATGGTTGAGCTTTTTCTTGAAATCCCCCTTCAAAGCTCTCAGTAAAGTCCTTGCATTGAGACATAATGAAATCTGTCACAACCATGCCTGTGTTAAAAGGGTACATAGGGTGCTGTGGGTTCCATGTCACTATTCAATCCCACTTGGTCCACTTTTATTTTGAGGATGACTGGAAAGGTTAGTTTAGAACCTGTGCACTGACAGAGGGCAATTCAGATGCATTTTTGGAGGGTACTGAGCCCAGAATTGAGCATGCTCATTATCGGCGAGGAAAGACCTCTTAGAGGTGGCTGCAACACTTCATCTTTGCACTCCTTGGAAGAGGACTGGGAATTGAAGATCAGTCATTGAGCTATAAGGAGGACCAGGAGTTGTCTACAGATTCCAGAGTTTTGAACCACTGGTTGAATGAGTGTGAGTCTTGTGATAATCACACCCCCTAAAACAGAAAACAATGTGTTTTTTCAGATTGGAAAAGCCACCCCAATGCACAAGATGTTTGTAGCCACAGGCCTTCTAGTCAGTGAAATGGTGGGGGATGTGCAAAAATATGAGTGGGGAAAATGCCAATGAAGAAAATGTCTGGCAAAGAAAATGAAGGGTGAAAGGGTCCAGACAGCAAGGCATTACAATAATTCATCCCAGAGGTAACAAAAGCATTAACTAATTTTGCTGGATCCTATACTGGCATTATACTGCTTAGCTTAGAAGCTTTTCTGAGAAGGAAAATATTAGTCCCAGTAATGTTTTCTACAAGAGCTATAGGCAATGACCACCAACTTGGTCCTATCCATGCAGAAAAAAATATATTTTAAAGTATCAAAAATATATTGTAAATACAATAAAATATGTTTGCACTGTTCTTCACATATATTTGCAATTTTGAAATCTATTATGAAACATAAAAAATATATCATATTATTTGTGAAATATATTCAAAATACATTCAAATGGTGGTGCAGAAGTTAACACTGTCGCCTCACAGTAAGCAAGTTATTGGATGGCCAGGGGCCTTTCTCTGTGAGCATGAGTTTGCACGTTCTCTTCCCATGGTCCAAAGGATTAGGTCAACTGGCTACTCTAAATTGCCCATAGGTGTGAATGTGAATGGCTGTCTGTCTCCCTGTGTTAGCCTCGTGATAGACTGACGGCCTGTCCAGGGTGTACCCGGCCTCTCGCCAGAAATCAGATGGGATTGGCTCCAGCTCATGCATGACCTGCAATGGATAAGTGTTATCGAAAATGGATGGATAGAAGGCAAAATATATATGTGGTCATGAAATTTTAGCTGACTGTAACTGACAAACATCCTTTTCCATCAGCTGTAAATTTCAGCCTCATAAGTGCCTAAAGTTAGGGATAGGATTAGAGTTCATCAGTAAATATACTGACATAGCAACTATATTGAAATATATTTCACTAAAAATATATTTCCTGGGTCAGTTTTTAATATTTACATATATTTTTAAAATGTATTTCAGCTCTGTTTTTTTCCCCCTGTATAGCTCTGTACAGACAGACACCTGCTTAATAAAGTTGATGACAAAACACATTATACCATGGATGCTGAGTAGCTCCTACTTAATTCTGCCATGAAAAAAGTACTTCTATTTGAGCTGCAGGCAGGTAGAAATAAGCTTTCTGATTATGAAGTAACTCTAAAAATGGAGGATAATACTTATTATTTAGCATGAAAAAAGCAAGGGAGTGTGAATATAAATATCACGGCCTGATGGACACCGTATGCTCTAAAACACACTTGGAAGGGGTGGGGTAAGGGAGAGGCATTCAGGTGGTCAAATCGTGGACCTTTAAAGCAACGGGCACCACAACAAAACGTTTTCATGCTACATGTACTGATTAGCCAGCGCCATCTTGGTCAGACTTTTTTCTTACTCTTGTCTCGCAAGGAAATGCCATATACCAATCTTAGCAAATGCTGAACTGATTGGACTCCGCATCGTTCTCATTTGCATGACGTTGTGAGTTCACCATCTCAGTTTCACTTGCTTGATGATTTAATACAACAATTTAATAATAATAACAAATTAGACACAGAATTTCTGAACTTTAATGAATTTTTTTTTAATACTGTTATCTGCATTGTCTGCAAGAAGATCTGCACTCTTTCCACAGTAGGCTTATTTTAAATAAAAATGTATTCTCTTATAAATGTCCACAGCTAATAAGAATGAACTTTGTAAAACAACTACAAATGAATTTTAGCTCATTTATGGATTATGGAAATTACCTGGAGCCAATGAAATCTTCCTGAAACTTGTCTTTTGTGCTATTTAACCAGTGTAGTGATTGTTCATGTTAGGTAGCTAGCTAGCTTCTCTTTAAATGACTAGTGTGATAGTGGTAATGTAGTGTAGTTTCTGCTTTTGACGGCTGTTTGTTTTCACTGAGTTGCCTTGCAACGTCATCACGCAATGCCACTTCTGGTTTTTCACTGGCCAGATAAATTTCACCCCATACAACCTAAATCAGCCCGATGCTATACTGTTAGCGATTCACTGCAATCATTCTCTTTCTTGTGCAAACTGACACACACACACGCTCACACAAATATGCATGTGCTCGCACACACATTAACGCAAACATTATAAACTAATACTGATCTATAAAGCACTGAATGGTGTCACATCACAGTACTTCAGTACTTTTGGTCTATTATGCTCTGCCACACGTGCTTTGATTAAAGGGTGCAGATTCTTTATTAATGCAAAGAATAATGAGGATTACAGCAGGGGGTACTTTAAATCTAGGATAAATGGTATTTTGGTCAGGCATATTTATATACCCTTTTCTCCTACATAAAAGTGCAAATCTGATTTGACAATTCCACTTCCCCTCTCGCACATAATCAGTGGCTTTCCTTTTTATTTTTGCTGTCACTGCTTGCCGATTACATAGTATACTTTAAAAAACATCATGGTATAAGAGCATTTTAATATGTTCTCTCTCTGTCGAGCTGTATGTGCACACCTGCTGTCTGATGTGATTCTGGTGCCAGATCCTGGCATGCTTCTACTGTGGCTCCTTTTCCCTCTGGGCATGCTGATTCATACTGACTCTCTAGCTCTGGAGTTTTCTTCACTTGTGACTCACGCTCTGCTGCTTTGGAATGTTCTATATGGATACCTTATGATAAGATAAGCACTTCCCAAAAACACGTTATGTCGAAAACCTGCCTTTGCTTCAGGGGTAAATCTTTGGCCTACAAATATGGCCAGCATGGACTACAACACCCACACCTGCTCACCCACAAAACACTGCTACATTCAGTCACAATCCATGCACACCTGTTCCTCATTTCACATATTACAAGTCACAGTATATAAGGACTCTCTTTACTCAGAGTTGCAAAGTAACACTAAGTGTCATTCTGCCTAAACTTATCAAGCCTTTATATTGTTGTTCTGATATCGTGTTTTTTTTTCTGTGATTTGTTCCTCATTATCTGCTCTTCATCTTTGCCTCATGTTTTGGATCTGTTTGCCCATTTTTACATTAAATATCTGCACTGACATCCATCTGCAGCCTGGTCCCTGACAAATGCATCGAACTGGTAAGAACTTCATGCAACAAAACAATGACCCTTGTCCTTCTTCAAAGAAAAAAATTTAAGGTTTAAGAATGGACTGAAAAAAGAGGAGTTTGAAGGAATAACCCCCTGAAAGAAGCCACAGTATAGGACTAAAGAATCACAAAAAAAGGATGCAACAGTTTGGTGATGGCAGTGGGTCACAGGCATGATGCAGTTATTGCAAAGAAGGTACTGTATATCAAGCTAAATAAAGTATTATTTACTTTAGGACTGTGTTCCAATAATTTTGCTCACATAAAGGTTGGGTGGACCGCCACCAAAGATCATGTTCTACAGTAGATGTGTTAAACAAAGGTGCAGCTGAGCTAGATGATCTCAAACCAAAATGTCTTCAGTTTATTTATACATTAAAAAAATTAAGAATCATAAAAAATAAGTACAATTGTAAGTTAAAATAAAGTCGAAAAGATAAAAATAAAACAAGTGCAATACTAGCTCTGAGTACTCATTTGTTTTAGAGGACTCTATTCAAATAAAATTTTAAAACCTTAAAAAGTGTGTGGGCAGAGTGTTGAGGCAGAAGGTTAATTATTTAACTTTCTTATCCAGAAAGGGCTGATGTGGCTTCAGGCTTTTGTTAGAGCCAAATTGGACTCACATGTGATAGTTGGTTGGAGACCAAGACGATCTAATATATTAACAGTCCTCATATTAACAGTTATGAAACCCCTTATTTAAAATCCTGATCTTGACCCCTTGATCCCCAGGACAGCATTCTTTTATACAAATAACACTCATGAAATCTATCAGTCAACATTTAGGCTCAGATCTTATTCAGCTGAGGATTATCAGTTCGTAGATGTACGTTGTGACTTCTCTATGCATACTAAAGTAAAGTTTGCTGTTTCACAAGGTTCAGTTTAGGCCCACTGCTTTTTTAATCTATATATGCTACCTCTGGGTACAACTATTCTTAAACATGGAATGAACTTCCACTGTTATCCTG
The DNA here is from genome assembly GCA_025674565.1 of Synodontis membranacea. Taxonomy (NCBI): domain Eukaryota; kingdom Metazoa; phylum Chordata; class Actinopteri; order Siluriformes; family Mochokidae; genus Synodontis; species Synodontis membranacea. The sequence continues at coordinate 10,679 of JAOVYU010040590.1, forward strand.
ATTACACACAGTTATATGTTTCAGTAAAGCCAGATGAGAGACACCAGCTTAATAAAGCTGAGGAATGTGTAAAAGACATTAGACACTGGACACTCAGTAACTTCCTTCTA
>JAOVYU010040759.1:0-10781 GCA_025674565.1 Synodontis membranacea
CACACACACACACACACACACACACACACACACACACTGTAATACTGATTATCTCTTCATCATGGTACCTGTTAGTGAATGAGATATATTAGGCAGCACGTTAACATTTGGTTCTTAAATTAATGTCTTAGAAGTAGGAAAAATAGGCAAGTGTAAGGATTTGAGTGAGTCTGACAAGGGCCAGATTGTGATGACTAGACGACTGGGTCAGAGCATCTCCAAAACTGCAACTCTTGCGGGATGTTCCTGGTCTGCAGGGGTCAGTATCTATTAAAAGTGGTCCAAGGAAGGAACAGCGGTGAACTGGCGACAGGGTCATGGGCAGCCAAGGCTCATTGATGCACGTGGGGGAGTGAAGGCTGGCCCGTGAGGTCCGATCCAACAGACGCGCTACTGTAGCTAAAAACTGCTGTATTAAGTTAATTCTGTTTCTAATAGAAAGCTGGAGTTCATGCCTTGACGGGTCAAGGCCGTTTTGGCAGCAAATTAGGCAGATGGTCATAATGTTATGCCTGATCGACACAACATGTCAAAAAATTATAAAATATCCTGAAAAGCAGACCAAGAGATGTACAGTATTTATACTGTTTGAATAGTAATTTACTCAAAGATAAAATAAAATATTCCAACAATGAGGTATTAAAATACTTCTTTTGAGCTGTAGGCCAAAATTAAAATAGAAAAAGGCTTGACTCATTTTAGTTTACGCATAATGAGACAAGGTTCACAACTGAGAGAGCATCTCACTCTGGAGCAGAAACTAAGACACTACAAACGCACAGGACATTTTGATAAGAGCCTTCGAATTAGAACTAGCGTAACTATTAGAATTCATTTGATAATGTAAATGTCACCTCTTGCAATATCCTGCCCCATGATTTAAAAAAAAAAAAAAAAATTCTTTGAATTTCTTTGTCTAAAATGTAACCAATTCAATTGAGATCACATCCTTACAGCATGGTGTTAAATACTTGCCAATAAAGAGAAGACAAGGACTTAAGGTTCTGTCATAACCGATAAAATATATATTTAATCTAAGTTTGATAGGATTTCTACCAAAGAATATAAAAGTGTTTTAATAAATAAAAACACTTTTAAAAACAAAAAAAAAATCAAACAAAAAAAAAAAAACCAAACAAACAAACAAAAAAACAGAACCAGTACCTTTACAAAAGTAGTAGCATCTACCACCATGTAATTTAAAAAGAAACCATACCTAGCCAGTAACTCTTCTTATTGTTGGAGTCATAGAGATGTGGCGGTAGAATCCGGATCTTGCCAGAGTAGTAGGTGTCATTCATCATCTCCACAGAGATTCCTAAATCAAGGATATAGAACATGCAGGAGAAGACCTCCTGAAGATCATAATACTTATCTCTGTCCACCCTGCCCAACAACCTGGCAGTGGCTATTGCCCAGCGACGCACCTAAAAGAGGACAAGGACAAAGATGAAATTAGTTAATCCATTGTTGTGGGTCTACGGTGATTTTTGCTTATGCAGCATTAACGAGGTCAGTCACTGATGTCGGATAAGGAGGTCTGGGATGCAAGTTAGCGGTCCAGTCTATCCCAATGGTGTTCAGTGGGGTTGAGCTCAGGACCTTGCGCAGGCCACAGTTCTTCCACTCCATCCATGGCAAACCAAGGTTTTTTTTTATTTTATTTTTTTTGCTTTTTAAAATGGACCTCACTTTGTGTACCAGGGAACTGTTATGCTAGAATATGTTTGGGCCTCTTAGCTTCAGTAATGGGAAAATATTAATGCTACAGTATACGAAGAGATTCTAGACAATTATGTACTTTAAACCTGCATACGAGAGTGACGGGATCTACATATTTTTAGTTGTACAATGCATGTTCACTAATACTTCTAAAGTAGCCGCCTAAACATGGCTGCAAGAATCGACAATTAGGGTGCTGTACAAGTTCATGGCCTAGCAAATATTTATTTGATAAACTATGTTTACCTGGTTTTACAAGGAGTTTTAATAATCAAGCACATTATTCAATATTGAATAAAACTAAACAGAAGTAAGAGACAAAATTTGCAAACTTTATGGCAACGCTGCAATCGGCTTTTCTGCGGTAAAGAACTGGTTAGGTGAATTTCTCAAAACAATCATCCTTCTTCAATGACACACAATTCCCAGTAAGTCTTAGCAGTTCATTTCCTTATAAAATTGCATAAACTGCACCTGCGACTACAATTTTGTAATAAATAAATAAAAACAAAGTGCAAAGGTTTGTCCTAACAAATATTGACTTTTAGTTTATTACTGTTTACTGCACATTGAAAGATTTTATTTCATTATTTTGAATCTGATTTTCATCTGTATTTTACATTCAATTTCAATATTTACGTTGTGCCCAAGACTGCAACAATGCTTAGGTAGGTGTTATGTGTCAAAGTAACATCCACATGGAGGGCAGGACTCAAGGTTTCCCAGCAGAACATTGCCCAAGGCATCACACTGCCTCTGCCGGCTTGCCTTCTTCAGACAGTACATCCTGGTGCCATGTGTTCTCCAGGTAAGCAACGCACACCCAGCCATCCACGTGATTCAAATATGATCCATCAGACCAGGCCACCTTCTTCCATTGCTCTGTGGTCCAGTTCTGATGCTCATGTGCCCATTGTCGGCACTTTTGGTGGTGGACAGGGTTCAGCATGGGCACAGTGACTGATCTGTGGCTGTATACTGCAAAGCAGGAACACTGCACAAGAACTGCAGTTTTGGAGATGATCTGACCCAGTTGTTTAGCCATCACAATTTGACCCTTGTGAAACTCGCTCAAATCCTTACACTTGCCCATTTTTACTAACACATCATCTTTGAGGACAAATTGTTCACGAATATATCCCATCCACTAACACATGCCATGATGAAGAGATGATCAGTGTTATTCACTTCACCCGTCAGTGGTCATAATATAATCCCTGATCATGTACATATTCATTTAGCTGGATATATGGAGATTAACCAATAATACCCAGAACTACATAAGGACATACCATTTCATTTGGATGCACCATGAGCAGGTAAGTTCCCTGATACTGCTCCTGCAATCGTAGGGGGTTATTCAGATCCTCCATTTTGCATAACACCTTCACCACCATTTCACCTGGGAGAAAGAAGAAATCCCTTAAGAAGGAAATAAAATCACTGGTAAATGACGAGCACAATTGCCAGCTGCCCTTCCTAATTAAACAAGGCTGTTAAAGGGGCTGGCTTGCCCTTCCCAGAATCCCCTGCACCAAGTAGTGAGTTGCAACCTTCGATGCCACCTGTTCCTAAAACAATCCACAATAATCCTGTAACAGCCTAGACCATAGATCTTTAACTGTAACATGAAACTGATGATAAATTTAACTCTTTTGAACAATCCATTTTTTAAATTAACCCGAACCAGCCTCGGCTATCTCATCTGTGGCAGTGAAGGAAAGAAAAGATGAGGAGAATTTTGTTCCGAGCTGCCACTCACGGTTTGTGAATGTTTATATACATAAAAAAAAAAAATTAAAAAAAAAAAAAAGGTTCAAGATGGTGATTTATTTGAAACCTAACAGGGAATTTGTGAACATTTTGGTGCACAGAGAGCTAGCAGGCAACAGTCACATGTTCTCAAATCACAAATAATGCACTGGATTCTGGGAAGGGTGAGCCGGCCCCTTCAGCTAACCAAAAAATTAGGGGAGGGGGGATCCCACAAGTCAAATTAAGTGAATTTCTCTGATGGAGAAATCTGTTACACAAGTAACGTGACCCAAGAAGATAAGATCAAACAGCAAGTTATTTTAGCAAGGTTAACGTCAATTTCAATTTAAGCCTACAAATGTGTGAAATTAATGCTTTCAGAACACAGTTTTGCACCAACCCAATACGGAGTTTAAGTATTGTGCCAATATTGTCTGAAAATGATGTGAATGAGTCTTCTCAGAAAAGTCGTCATCAGACTGACTCATGAGCCAACTGACCACTTCTTTATAAACTGTTTTGAGTCAATGTCACTGACCGGTCTTTTAGTACAGTTTAGGTGGCCTTCATATTTCTCTTTTTAGTTTCTGAGAGGAAATTCTCTTGCTGTACCGACAACTGCAAAGCACGTGCAATAGACACTTTCTAACCGAAAAGATTCAAGAGTGCTGCAAAATAACGTCACTGCTCTAGAGAACACTTGTAAACAGCTTTGTGCGAAGGACATTCTAACTCCCTGTAAGGGCTCATCTACAAAAGTTCATTTCAGATATTGTAATGAGATGGCATTGGGGGTTCTCCCATGGTCAGGGCAAATTGACAAGAGCGTGCAAGGAAATGGTACTGAACTGGGGTATGTGAGGACAAGCAGTGGTGCGTCACAGCCTAGACTTAAACTTTCATGAATAACTTACAGAGATTCTCGTGGCACAACAGGTAAGGATATTTCAGCACTTCCATAAGGGGGTATCTCAGCTGGTTGTTAAATTCTTCAGATGTATAATCGGAGACAGGCTGCTCACAACCATCCTCAATAAAGTACAGGTCACATTGATCCACGTCGACCTCCAACATTTCCCGGAAAAATTTCAGAAGCCGAGCTGTCTCCAACTCCCATAGACGCTGGAAAGGAATGGAAGGCCATGACAGTGCATACAGCTTTTTACTTACTAGACTTATTAATTCTTATAAAATATGTAACAGAGAGTGGACCACATGCAATCTATAATTGTCTACATTTTTCTCCCGGAGACCCAAGATGAACATTATTCACACTTACAGTAGTGTGGGAGTCTCCACACTTGTTCAGTGTGTATACAGTACTTTGAGCTTTGTGAGGACACATTTAGTTGCAGGGCGTTTGTACCTTGTGCAGCTCAGGGACACCCTCTCTGGCTTGGTGGTACATCGCCACACAGTCACTGCAATATATGAAGTCATTATTAGCATCCTGTGTTTTTTGCGGCGTCAGGTCACCGGCGCAGTAGCGCTGTAGAAAAACCGTCACGGACTCGGGGCTCTCCGTACACCACAGACACGTCTCCATATCTGTGGAGGGGGGAAAAAAAAAAAAAAAAAAAAGTAACATTTACAAATGCATGACATACATTAATAAAATAAACATGACAGCATTGACTGCAATTGAATGAATGTACAGGGTAAACAAATCATGCAGCAGAGTGCAAGCAACCTACTGCATGAAATGACTGTCCGATACGTTGTTTGACCGCCCACTGGAACCACAAAGAACCACTCCCTCATGCAACTTTTGATTAGTTCCCCACAGGATGCCATTCCTGATGCACACCTCTACTGTACACTGGAATATTTACAAGCCTACTATTCGGCATCAACCAGAAGAGGATTGGTTCCCTTTTGAGTCTGGTTCCTCCCTCAGAAAAGTGAAGTGACGTGAAGAGAACAAAAAGTTACCTATAGGCCTAATAAATTATAAACATGGTTTCTCTTCACTGGTAGAATGAGAACTCAAGGTGTAATAAAACCATATTACTGTCCCTGCACAATATTAGAAAGTCACAATATCCAGTGACATTTGTATTATCACCAGACCTGATAACCATTAGGCATTTTGCGTAGGAGCAGAGAGTAAAGCGTTTATATACAATGTGCTCTGCATTGTGGATATTGAAGGTTGGGATGGGGGTTGTGACCATGTGTTAGCCACAGACAGCTGATGCCTCTCTAGCATGCACATTTTCCTTTACGTTTTGATCCACGAAAGTAAAAGCAACTGGAATAAATGCTGCGAATATGCAGACTACCCCAGAGGGGCATCAACTTCAGCACACTCCAGCCCTAGAGCTCTCTGAGAACAGAGGAAATGAAAATGTACACTAGTACAAGTTATTAGTTAATAACATGCTAAAAGTCTCCTCCCACGCCCTGTGTAAAACAGCAAGTGAATCAACAAACACGTGAATCTACATTGATTTGCACAGGTGTTTTGAATGCTCTGATATTAACCGACACTTCCTGGAAGTCCTGCCCCTATTGGAGGTTTTTGGGGCATTTTAAGGACATGAATTAGGAAGAGAAATATTATAGAGAGGCATCAGGGAGGCATAGCTGACATTGTACATCTGTCAAGAGGTTGCTAAAATTACAAATGTCTTTTGTATAAAATGTGCTCCTTCTGAAATGCAAGTCAGAACGGGCTGCAGACTGTCCTTGGCTTGGTATTTCCAGCACTCTTCTGATCAGCTCAGTGGAAAAATGTTGGTCATGTGAACATTAGACAACCGATTTATAATACTTATTCTGAAATGTGATGCACCCCTATCCCCCCCCTTTTTTTATACACACACAGTCAAAAGTTTTAGAACACTGCAATTCTTTGCAATTTCTCTGTAGGAAAGACCTACATTTTTAAGTGTTACGATGGTTAATTTTTCTCACCATTTTCATAGCAACACTACTTCCTGCAGGTACAATACTGTTCAACTGATGCTCATGAGGGTATTTGTACCACAGTGTTCCAGCACTGCTTTTATGCAGAGAGAGGGGGTTGTAAGTAATCCAGAAAAGTTGGAACACCTGTGGGAATTAGTAGCACCAGCTTTCAAGGCTTGATCAACCTCTATTGCTGCAGAACAGCTTTAAATTGCTAACCCATTTTGTGTTCCCTGAATTATATTATATTATATTCTGAAATGTACATTATTTTTAAACCTTTGGCAGTTCACCACTTACCTTTGCACCATTTCAAGCTATTCATTGGACTTGAATTGCAATAAGTAACTGGAAAAAATTGGGGTGTTCTAAAACTTGACCGTGGGTGGATGGATGGGGGGGATAAAATATCTGCTGACTGTGCATAACTCCATCCAGACCCCCCCCCCCAATCATTAGGTTTGGGGTCCATTTACATGTGACCTGATACTGGTACCTCGAATGCAGTACAAGTACCTAGCAAAAGATTTTCAACAGTTATTTTTTTGAGAACATTTTAGACAACACACAAATTCACCCCTCGCTCTCCCCTCACACGACCATCCCCCACGACCGCAGACTGTCACCAGGGTATAGCGTGAGCATGCTGTTATTTTTAACATTTCATCACATTGCAGGGGCAATGTCACAGACTCTCGCCCCTGCAATTCTTCTCTTCTCACCTAGAAGTGCCCTCTGATACTGAAAGTTGGTTTAATGTACGACTGATTTGCGTCAGTGCTCCTGAGCACTCGCATCATTTCTGTCAGTGGCCTGAGAAGTACCGGGTTCAACAGCCAAACCTACCAATCATGCGTTTACACAAATAAAATTTAGATAAAAATCTCAAATTAAATGCGAACTAATAGAAATCCTTTACACAGACAGACTTTATAGAAAACCATTAACAAAATACTTCACATTTTATAGATCAACATTCCAGGTTAAATGCATCGGTCTCAGGTCACAATACTAACTTTGAAGACATGTGTAGACGGAAATGACAGTTCATTTAAATGCAGATATTTAAACTGGCTTTTCTTTTGACTTGTATTCACCTTCAGACTACTTCAGACTTTACTAGTCTGTGTATTAGATGACTGCAGAATATCTACACTAGGGCTGAAATGATTGAGTAACTCGAATGATTCGATTACAAAAAATGTTTGAGGCAAAGTCTTTGCCTCAAGGCTTCGTTTAATTCATCACCAAAGTCCATCTATTATCGTATCACTCCTGCTTTGTAGACTACTGCGCAGCACCGCAATCATTGTTTTATACGGACTGTTTTAACTGAAGCGCATTTCAAAGATTTAAGGCAGGGCGATTTATTTTGCGCTCTATGGAAATGGTAGAAAATGAAACCTTTTACTGGTGTGAGTAAAAGGCAGAAAACCTTTTACTGGTGTGAGGAAAAGGCAGAAAATGTCCAAAGTGTGGGACCATTTTACGCTGCATTAGGCGGACACCGTAGTGCAGCGTATACACTGTAAAACGGACCTTGCCTACCATAATAGTACTTCGTCAGTGCTGCAACACCTGAACCAAAAGCATCACCACGTGACCTGCACTTCTACCAAGTATCGTATTTTTATGATTGCTAAATGATACGAACAATAGCGCTTGTTAGAACATACAGTATTTGTAATTATTTGTAGCCTGTGTTAGGAGATTGTAACCACCACTTGCATTTTTAAAGGCTTGCACATACATTGCACACACATGCACTAAAAAAAAAAAATAAATAAAAAAAAAAATAAAAAAAAAATCTACTCTACCTACCTACAATTGGAAACTGAACTGATTTGTTCAAGTTGGATTATTAGAAATACTTGAATTGTTTATTTATATTTTCTTTTTGTTATTTTGTACCTTTATACTTTTTGTTATTTATTCTTTATTCTCTTACAGTTTCAGGGTGCTGGCAATCTTCTTAAAGCCTAGGCCATCTTTATGTAGAGCGACAATTCTGTTTTTTAGATCCTCAGACGAGTTCTTTGCCATGAGGTGCCATGTTGAACTTCCAGTGACCATTAAGAGTGAGTGTGAGAGCAATAACACACAAGTTTACCACACCTGCTCCCCATTCACACCTGAGGGGAGGATAAATGGCTAATTGGGCACAATTTGGACATTTTCACTTTGGGGTGTACTCTCTTTTGTTGCCAGCGGTTTAGACATTAATGGCTGTGTGTTTAGTTATTTTGAGCAGGCAGCACATTTACCCTGTTACACAAGCTGTACTCTGACTTCTTTACATTGTCTCAAAGTGTCATATCTTCAGTGTTGTCCCCCTGAAAAGATTTGATAAAATATTTGGTAATGGAAACATGCAGAGTGGGCAGAGCTAAATATTGTAGTGCAGCCAATGAGCAGGCGCTTTAGACCTGTTATGGCTTCACTTCGCAGAGACTGTTTTCTTCAGCCGATGGTGTTCAGGCCCTGACCGAGTATACCATCATGAGGACTGCAAGTGCACTTCTACAAGTCGCTCTGGACAAGGAGCGACTCTCTCGCACATGCATTGCTCCAAGCACTCACTATCTTGCAAATAACAAGGGGGGGGGAGACAAAACATTCTACTCTACCTACAATTGGAAACTGAACTGTATTGCTTAAGTTGGATTATTAGTAATACTTGAAGTGTTTACTAATATTTTCTTTATGCCATTTTGTACATTTATACCTTGTTATTTATTCTTTATTCTCAGATGAGCTATAGCAGGGGGTACACCCTTTTTACTTTTTTTTTAATTAAAATAAAACTAAGGACAAATAGGCTAACCTATGTTTGTGAAGTTGTATTTCATAGTGTTTTTTTTTTTCATGTACATCATAAATGTTTCACAGAAAGGTTGATTAATTGGGCTTAGTTCTGGGGCCAATAAGCCAAAGGTTTTAAGCTTTGATCTAATAAGTTTGAATAAAAACCTTTTTTATGATGAATAACAGCCAATTGTTTGCTCATTTTCATGTTGCATAACACACTATTGATTTAGTTGTTTAAAAACACAAAAAGTATGATTTATCCTATTACTAGATTGGAAAAAAAAAAAAAAAAAAAAAAAAAAAAAAAAAAAAAAAAAAAAAAAAAAAAGAATACTCGAATCCAAAAATATTCAATAGTTGCAGCCCTAATCTACACTCGCAGCAGGTGGCAGCACCCTATGAGAAGAGACTGACTTGATGGTGTGGAGGAGTAAAATATCTACAAGACCGTTAACAGGAAGTAGAGGAGCCAGTGCTGTGTGCGCGTCGACAAAAGCAGGCCCAAGTTCACCTCCAAGTGAACTTTTAGATACGGTTAGCTCAGTGTGTTTTAACACCGGTGCAGGTGGTGCATGGTGGGACCAGATTTAAGGAGGTGGATATTAGCCACGCTACAGAAGCAGGATGACATCAGCTGTGACCACACAGTGAGGTCAAGGTTACAGTATCTCACAAAAGTGAGTACACCCTGCACATTTTTGTAAATATTTTATCATATCTTTTCATGGGACAACACTGAAGCTATGACACTTTGATTCATTGTAAAGTAGTCAGAGTATAGCTTGTATAACAGTGTAAATTTGCTGTCCGCTCAAAATAACTAAATGCGCAAACATCAATGTCTAAACCGCTGTCAACAAAAGTGAGTACACCCCCCTAAGTGAAAATGACCAAATTGTGCCCAAAGTATCCAGTTTTCCAGTACTGTTTACAGTTGTCCAGTAAAGTTTTCCAGCACTGCCTTAACTCTCTTGGGCATAGAGTTCACTAGAGCTTCACAGGTTGCCACTGGAATCCTCTTCCACTCCTCCATGATGATATCACGGAGCTGGTGGATGTTAGAGACCTTGCGCTCCTCCACCTTCTGTTTGAGGATGCTCTACAGATGCTCAATAGGGTTTAGGTCTGGAGACATGCTTGGCCAGTTCAGCACCTTTACCAAGGCAGTGGTCATCTTGGAGGTGCGGAATACTGCCCTGTGGCCCAGTTTACGAAGGGAAGGGATCATTCTCTGCTTCAGTATGTCACAGTACATGTTGCCATTCATGGTTTCCTCAATAAACTGTAGCTCCCCAGTGCCAGCAGCACTCATGCAGCCCCAAACCATGACACTCCCACCACCAAGCTTGACTGTAGGCAAGACGCACTTGTCATTGTACTCTTCACCTGGTTGGCACCACACACCCTTGACACTGTCTGAACCAAATAAGTTTATCTTGGTCTCATCAGACCACAGGACTTGGCTCCAGTAATCCATGTCCTTAGTCTGCTTCTCTTCAGCAAACTGTTTGAGGGCTTTCTTGTGCATCATCTTTAGGAGAGGCTTCCTACTGGGACGACAGCCATGCAGACCAATTTGATGCAGT
>JAOVYU010040816.1:0-10779 GCA_025674565.1 Synodontis membranacea
GTTTATACATTGACCCGCGCATCACTGGTGTGGACCACTATTTTCTTTTTGATCCTCACAATTTTGGAATCCAGTCGGATTGAATGACTCAGCGGGCCGGATTCGGCCCGCGGGCCGCCAGTTGATGATCAGTGGTGTATACTGTATACAGCTCTTTCTTCCCAATCATGCTAGCACTCCTAGCCACACTAGTGCTAAGCACAATAACAACGGTAGATTATATCGTCTCATTTTCATCCTCTTCTTTGGATTAAACAGTATAGACACAACACTAGCTCTTTTTTTTTTTTTTTAATAGTGGTCACAAAGTTTTAGTTGGGCTTGTTGGTCTTCACAATAATCCCACCCCAGATGCTGACTTAAGCGGGTCTTGGTTCTAGACCAGCAAAGTGTTGGTGCCGCACTCGAACCAGTTTTCTTGGCCAAGGGCCAGTTCTTTGGATGTCAAAACATGAAGGACTTGTTCTAGATTAGGAACTGGTTGCCCTTGATGGAAAAGGGGTAACACTCATTTACATCTGGGGCAATTTAGACTCACCAATGTATTCACTAGCATGTTTTTGGGAGGTAGGAAGGAACTGTAAGGAAACCCACATGGATAGAACCTGTGCAGAAATTCTACACAGACAGTAACTCGAGCTCTGGGGACCCTGAAGCTGATCAGTGCCAATACTAATGTGGGTGTAAATTAACAAGAGAGAATAAAGGTACAATAAATATGAAGTACTAAAAGATGTAGAGGTGCTTTTTTTGTCCCTGCAGAAGCTGTAAAGGATTCTTGGTAGAACTGAACAGCTAAAGAACCCTTGAGACACCAATTTTTCCAAGAAGACTTTTTTCTCCTTCTTCTGTATCTATTTTCTTAAAAGAAACAACATTATCTGAAGATGCCTTTGAAACATCTTCGCTGATTTAACCTCTGCTCTTCTCCGCTTCACCGAACGGAAACATTCATCAAATAAAAACCCCAACCCCCTCCTTGTGCCGAAGCTAAACGGTGTCCTGAATGTCCACAGGAGCTATTTATCTTTCATCGGTAATCTAGGATGTCATGTTTTTACATGTGAGGTCAGTGTGGGGGGGAAAAAGATAACTAAACACGTTACATGTGAAATATAATCGGCCCTGACGGTGAGGTCAGAGATGACTTTAATCTGCTGATGGGAGATGTGCTGATGGGAGACGCTGAGCACTTTAAAGGAACTCCATAGAACATGTTCCAAGAAGAAACTCGAGCTGGGATGAAGGACGAAGGAAAATACATCGGACGTGTATGATCGAAGAATACAGGATTTTCTGCTCGTCTGATTTAACTTTCTTTCACAAAACCACAACAAAACCTCAGTTGCTGCTGCTCCTCGTGATTCTTTTTCCGAACCCTAGTGATTATTTAGTGAGAATTTACATAAACATCATATAACATACAAATATTTTTGGGCACTTATTTTGTCAAATTTCATTGACTAATTATTAAAAAAAAATCCAGTAATTATCGCGATTGTTTCAGCTTTAACAAACTTCACCTCGAAAAGGTGACAATATCATCATAAGTAAGCAATAAAACAGACTATATGATTTTATAAAAAAATTAAAAAAATCAATAATAGTGTGGTGTAATGAAGTATACATGAAGAGTATTGTTACTACGCCAAAAACATCATGTCGTGTTTTATTCCTCTGACGCCACAGCAGTTTCCTGAGAATTAATTTTTTTTACTATGACTTTTTCTATTCAATTCTACATTAAATTCAAAAATTCAAAGAGCCGACTCCATATGTACTGTATATCATCTCATAATCGGTTTTAATATTTTAATTAAAAAAATTGTGAGCACAAAAGAATGACCAGCATTTCCAGATTTGAATAGCTTTTACCATCTTAGGTTATTTATATTAGCTAACTTGCTTGGAAACCTGGCAACTACTGTAGTCATAATTTTAATGTTATTTAGTCGGCTAGTCAGCTACTGATAGCTAGCTTATTAGTTCCTGGTTTAAATACATGATATATTGGCTAGCTGCTAAAAAAAAATAAAAGAGCACTGCTGAATTTGCCATTTGCACACTGGCTAAATTAGTTAGCTAGCTGTCCAAACAGTTCAAAGAGCGTGTTCAAACAGCTTTGTGATATTTCTAGCTAATGCGGCTAACTTATTATCATGCATAAATAGAAGCAAAATTTCTTGCTTAGCAAGTATTTTTCTAGAACAGTAAAAAATTTAATTTTCATAAAAATTTTTAAATAGATTTTAATAATGTGACTGTCTTGTTCTGATCAGTGTTGTGTTGAGAAAACCTTAGCAAAGCTAGCTTCTAGTTTCTAATGCTAAATTCTGAAGCATGTACTGTATTTAAGCATTAGGTATAGTTAGCTAGCTTGCTAGCAAACCTGGTTTAAATTTTGTGACACAGTAGCTTAATGTTATATAGTCTGCTGGTCGGTTACTGTTAGCTAGCACGATAGTTCATATTAACAGCTAGCTAAATGTTAGCTAGCTTATTATGGACCGTGGCTAGCTACTAAAAATGACAAACACTAATGGAGAAGTAATATCTACAGTAGGTAATGTTTGTGAACAGTTTGGGAGATTTGCTAATATTTAATGCTTAGCAAGAAATAATGTACAGTTCAACCGGTGAAGATTTTAATTCGATGGATTTTTATAATGTCTTGTTTCATTAGCACCTATTTGGCAAAACCTTCCGCAAAATGTCAAGCGTTTATTTTTCCCCTGTTCTTGTTCCACTCATATTATTTTTCTTGTTAATCCTGGAGGTCACACTGCTCACAGCGCTAACACACACTGATGAATAATGAACCCTGTGATTATGTCCCTGTGGCACAAATACTGATTATTATTCCCATTTATTTACTTTTGATAATGTTTTTTTTTTTTTTTTAATCCATCAGAAAATGCTGTTTTTGAGATTACATTCATGTGGACCTTTTTCTTGCTTGACGAAATCACTCGCCTTCAAAACAGAAAGGTCATTTTAGCCGTGTCCTGAACGGATGAGAGAGACAGACTATTCATCTTGGACGTGAACCGAGGTTCGTTTCAGACGTCTGATTGATTTGAGAGAGACTAGACAGGAAGCATAAAAGCCCAAGAAACATCTAGAGAGCTGTGATTTGATTTTATACTTTTATAATGTGCTTCCTTTTGAAACAGGAAGTCAGAGTGATGCCATTTATAAATATATATAACAACCAATAGCAGTTGAGATATTCCAAGCTTAGTGAACTAGCTAAACATGGACAACAGCGAAGAGCTTAATTTAGAAAGCCTTTTTTTCGGGTCATGAAGGATTTCTCGCTCTCATCCACATTCTGAGTGACGAGACGGCACATTTTTGGAGTTATGTCATGCGTTTGAGCCAAGGCCAAGCATCAGATGGTCAACGGGTGTTGGATAAAACATAAATGAATTCACATTTCAGCTGATAAGTAAAAAAAAATCAAACAGCTCCAAGTCGTACAAAACACTACTCCAAATAAATTCCTTTTTTTTTTTTTTTTTTTTATCAACCAAGCCCAAAAGCCAAAAACTCAATCCAGAACCATTTCTAACGCAAACGAGCAACTACGTAGAGCAAGACACACCCGCAGGGGAGGGGTTTACATGTTCTATAGAGCAATTATTTGGACAAACAGAAGACTAGTACAGAAAGACTCATCCAAAAAAAAAAAAAAAACAACCATAAAATTCAAAGAGGAAAAATTTCTCTTAATTATTTATTTATTTTTTGCCTATTACACTAAAGCACTGATCTGAAACACCAGTTCTGATTTCTTAAGCTTATGTTTAAGTTGAAACCGAGTCTTGCAGAAAGTGAAGAGCCGGTCAGTCTCAGAATTGTGTTATTGATTACAGGCTGGCCCTGTATTGATCGACAAGACAATTAGACTTCCATTAGAGTGACAGAAGGGCCAGGATGCCAGAAAACCCGTTCCATCCACTGGGAGCAAAAACACGTATCTTCTCCCAGACCCGGAACCTCAGATCCTGAGGGATTACTCAGATAAAGCTTTCGACACAAAGAGCACAAAACCCCTGAGATCAGAAACGCCATGGAGACGGTTACAGAGCCTGACAGGAAGCACTAAAATCAGATATCTGTCAATATCTCGACAATCAAATTCAGAACTGATGAATGTGTTATAACACGAAGCTACATCAGAGACGTAATAAGAGCGAGGACGCGCAAATTACTATACACACATTTTATTTGTTTATGGAGCCTTGTATTCATTTATTTGTTTTTCTTTTTTGTTTCATTTTGCACTGTCCGTAAATGACATTATAAACTGTATTTAAAATATTGCTATATAAAGATATTATTATTATTATTATTATTATTATTAGGAGTACTATACATTTTAAAATCAAAAACAGAAGAGCACTTGGACAGCGCAGACGTCCACCAGGGTTGCCATCATATTCCTACATTGGCTATGTTTTGTCATACTTGCACTTTACTGCCATCTACTGGATTTTAAGATGCATGGCATTGTCAAGTGCAGACTTCCACCGAAGCCAAATATCTTCTCTCAATATCCATATCTTGCAAACTTTGCGACATTAAATTTTTCTAGCTTCCCCAAGACTCAGATCCACTCCAAAATGCCACCAAGTTTCACGAAAATCTGGCTAGTAGTTTTTGAGCAATTCAGCTTAAAGTCAAACAAACCACACCGAAAACATAAACTCCTTGGTGGAAGTAAAAAAAGACTTACAAAAATATACTTATTAAGTACAGTATTTTTTAAAAAAGAAAAACAGCAGACAATTTAATTGCGACATCTACAATAAGTGTATAGATATCTTCACAACATCATTCAGATATTATCCCTTTTCAAATCTTTTATATATAATTTTTTATGAGAAAAAGATGAGAATTCAGGATATAAATGCATGTTTTATATAAAATAATTCCTGCTAAAACAGCAAAAAAGAAAACAAAAGTCTTTTTTTTTAATGAGTGTTGATGTGTTGAAACTGTGAAATATTTGAAATATGACATTTTATTTTCAGTGTACAAAAAAAAGATACCAAAGATACCAGAAATCAAACCTGATATTGATGTTGACTGAACACAGCAGAAATGATATTTCTTAGAAATTCATCCGGAGTGGATTTATAGTTTGATGTTAAGTGTCGCAAGATCCTTGTGAGGATGCACGGCAGCATGTGTTACAGGTCAGCGTGTCCGACAGGCTCGGGGAAATCCGAAGGTCTGAAGCTGGTGTGAATATGACAGTGATGGAGAGGCAGAACGTGGCCTCAAGGACACATGTAGCTCTGAGGAAGTGCTTTGGCTTAGAGAGATTCTCTAAAACTCCTAAAGCATGAAAACCAGGGCAGTAAGGTGACTTTTACTACGATTTAGAGAACGTATGATCAGTGCTATACATAGGTAAGAGACAAAATCGTTATTTGTAAACAGCACGTATCTGTTAAGTGGGCGTGTCCTAAACTTGATATTTAAAAATCCCCATGAAGACGAAATCGATGAAATCAATGAGTTCCTCAACCTCAGCTACGTCACTCCAGAATATTAAAATCTCGGTGTTAGTAAATATTTGTTAGTACATTGTGCTGAATATGTGCAATCTTGGTTCTACAGTATAAGCTTCATATCTGACAAAATTGCTGTGCTCTTGTGGTGGGAGGGATGATATACTTTAGCCAATCATGGGCATTTGTGAGCTCATGTATGTGGAATAGGGCGGATGGCGCCTTTCTCCGAGTGTTACATACATCATTGGCCGGAGTTTAAAGAGATGCAGTGGTTTGGAGTTACGTGTCTCAGAGGAAGCCCTCGCCCTCATCACTAGCTGGTGTTTGAGTCAAGATTCTTTATTTGTCATGTGCATAGTTACACAAGTACAACACGCAGTGAAATGTGTCCATTTCACTTTTCTGATAGGTGGAGAGCTGGCTAGTGGGTGGCAGGTTGGTGGGATAATGCAGAAGACTACAAACGCTCATTTGTACCCCTCCTATTAGTACCTGTATTCATATCTGATAATCTGAATAACATGCTTATATTCTGCTACATTCTTTGATCATATTTAATCTTAATTTGTGAGAGTATAGATTATAAAATTCATATACATCAATGTGCACAAGGTAGTGTCTGAAGAGGATTGCGTCTTAAACGTGACAGAGATAGTAGAAGATATCCATTTTGCATGTTAATGAATATATAGACTGGGACGTTCCTGCCTGTAACACACACACGCGTGCACACACACACACACACACAGACACACACACAAAAAGCAGTAGAGAACGTAATCCTGCCTGCATGTGTCTAATAAAACTTTGACTTTCTGCAGATTAATGAAGCATGGACATGCTTTGAGGATGAATAACCTGCGTGTTCAGAGCCGATTCATTTGTTTATTAATGAGATTATATAGTCTTTTCCTTTGATGTCATTATCGGACTGTTTGTTTAGATCTGAAAATGAGCTGATAAACAAGCCGACGGCTCCCTCAGCAGAATCACAGCTGCAGGATATCAGCTCTGCCACTCAGCACCTCTGACAAACAGCCGTCCCAGCATGCACCGGGAGCCGAGCAACTGTAGCACGACGATAAGAGCTGACGCTGCTGAAAGTTGACTCGATGTTTCAGGAGGCACGAAACTGTCAGCGCTGAAGCGTCATGTCGCTACAGTCACAGTTCACTCATGTCTCCGTGCTCAGTGTTGGCCTGTCAAGCCTTCATTTCAGAAACAATAGTTCAAACCAGTTCTCTTTTGCATTAGCGCTTCAAGAAAAAAAAATCATTTGTAGGTGGGAGTAAGTATCAGTACAATCCGTTTAAAAAAAAAAAAAAAAAAAAATCTATAAAAAAACACAATGATTTCGTCTAAAAGTTACAGATTGTACGGGGAAAAAGCTGGATAGACAAAAAGGACTAAAGCGCCGCTGCATCGTTATCTTTACAGTATGCACAGAGAAAGCGAGAGATGAATTGCACTGCAGCACTGTGAGCTTTATTATGCTTAACTCTCATGAGACTCGATGATCGCGGTCAACCTAGCCGTTGTAGGAACTGCAGTGTATGTGTACGCATTTTTATGCCGATTTTTATTCAAACAGACAATCTCTTATTCGTTATTCATCTGAACAGTTTCTATAGTTACAGACATGTTGCGTAATCTAAGATTTATTCGTAACTAAGATGACAATTACGACCACCTTTTCCAGGACACGACCTCTTTTAGGGACCTTAAAAATGCATCAGGGTTGGGATTTCTAAATTGGCAAAAATATCCAGGATTCGGATTTTGCATTTATTTTACAGGAGTCCGTCTGTCCCGTGACACCATCCTGCCACTGTGTCTTCTTTAGTCTAGTCACACTAATGAAACTGATTTTTTTTTTTTAAATTTTGTTTAACAAAGACATATAATTCATAAGATAATATAATATAATAATATAAAAATATCATGCCTATGATGCATCTTTTGATTATGTGACATTTACGGAAGGAGTCTCCAGTGTCAGCGCTTTGTAACAGTCAGAGGTAACGCTGTAAATTTAGGTTTTCTGATATCTTCGGACAGAGGAGTTCGTACGAACATGGCGCATCATTCACGACATGTGGCTCGTCACGTGTTATTCCTTAATAGCAAAACTACAAACAGATAAGTTTTACAATTTAGAATAACTAGATTGCTGATCCGATTAAAACGGCTTCTGTGGAGGGTGTTTGGTTTGTGATGCAATAAATAAACACATCATAAAAGCTATGTTAGGCACCGATTCTAAATTCTAATCAACGCCAAAACTATTCTTACTTGTTCGCATACTGTAACTAGCCTTAGAGCTAAGGAAGTAAACTTGTCTTAAAAATAATAGTGTGAATTGATTCTTTGTCCTCCTGAGGGATTTATTGTACTTCCAATGCATCCTTCTTCATAAATAAACCAACAGAGAGTAAAAAGGGGGGGGGGGTACACAGCCAGACATTGATGGAATTCCTGTTCTTCTAGCCATGAGACTGTGCAGTCAGGACATTGACGATCTGTCCATTTTGTTTCTTGTGCCTTGAGCTCCTCTGAGATCTACTTTTCCCTGTTGGGTGAAAACCAACTCTGCAGGCTCATCAATCACTCCACGAGATGCTTAGCGGAACTTAACAGGAACGGGACAGGAATGCTGGACTTTGCACTTTTTCCTTTCGCTAAGTGGGACATCCATCCTGAAGAGATCCTGCGTGTAGCAGAAGCAGCTATGTGGGAACAGGAACTAAAGAGGTTCCTTAAATAACAGGCTTCAGGATACACGACTGCGTTAGTGACACTAACGACTCTGTACGATTAAAACTTCACGTCAGGCACATGGTACGCTAAATCATCGTCTAATCAGAGTGCAAATTAGTGTCATGTAGCTAATAAAATTAGCTACATGATTAACTATATGTCTCGTACAATGGTCATGTGGTATTGTGCAGCTGTGCGGTTTTTGAGGACGGGATTAAAACGAATAAAAAATTTGCTTTCAGTTATCAAAAAAAGGAAATGTGAGCTACATCTAGGTAATTAGTGTTTGGTAATTAGTGTATCTAATATATATAGATATAGATAGATAGATAGATAGATAGATAGATAGATAGATAGATAGAGATATTTTAAACACAATACAAAAAAATTTCAAAAGAATTTATATAAAATATTATTATAAAATTTTGCCTACAGTATTCTCACACACTTTTTATCTTTTTAAAGACAATTTGTACAAATAAATTCACCTATTTTCATACTTTCGTATAAAGAAAGTATTCGTAAATAACGCATTTAAATTATTTTTTCTAAATGCATTTGCCATTTTATACATACAAACAGCATTTTGAAAGAATACATGTAAAATTAAATTAAATGTATTTATTTATACAACTTTTTTTTTTTTTATTGTAACATATTATGGCAAAATACTTGATCCATTTTCCATCCATAACAAGAAAAAGAAAATATAATTGTTTTTCAAAAATTTTTACATTTATGTAAGTGGCAAAAAGAAGTATTTGAATGTATATAAAAAGTGTCTTACAAATATATTTTGCCATACTGTTTATAAAATGTATTAATTTCACGTTACAAGAAAAAGAACATTAAAATAATTAATTAATGAAATAATTTTTAGAAAGCTTTTTCAAACAACGGGAAAGATTACAATTAAAATGTATTTTATTTTATTTTTTAAATTAAATTTTAAATCTGATATTGCATAAATGTATTTGTAAATTACATTTATTTAGAAAAAACATGTTACCTGTAAATGCACATTGCATTTTTTTTTTTTTTTTTTTTTTTGTACAAAATGTCCAGATGGATCTTTATGTTTCTGCAGTTATGACATTACATCTGACATTAAAGTGGAGCTGTTTATGATTGTCCAGACAAAAGAAGCTATTTAGAGACACTGACAAGTTTTGCGTAAAGACAAGGGGAGACCCAAAAAGAGCAGTGAATAAGACAGTGTGTGATCATGAAGACCATCATGTGATCTCCTCTATGTTAGAATGATCACAGAGCTACAGAGATGAAGAGCTGCTGTCACACCTGAGACTGGATGAGACCAATGTACGTTTAAAACAGCAGAGAAAGCAGGAGCGAGCATCTGACACACACACAAACACGCACACACACTTCATGCAGCCGTAGCGCTTACCTTCATGGTGTAGCGTCGTTGTCAGGCTCTGTTCCTTATTCACACACACTTTTTTGTCTGCTGATCACTGCACAGGAAGACGTCCAAACAAAAAAGAGTGCAGCCTGGAGAGCTGCTACACCATGGCATGATTCTCTCTCTCTCTCTCTCTCTCTCTCTCTCTTTCTCTCTCTCTCTCTCTCTCTCTCACTCTCTGTGTGAATAAATAACCCCAGAGAGACCGAGAATCTACAGTTTCTTCTTCAGAAGACACACCCACTACTGTGCCTAGTACAGTGTAGCAACATACAGTAGCTCCTGCATGTTCCTGAGTGTAGCCCATCCTTCAAGCTATCACACACACACACACCTTAAAGGAATAAATACATAAATTCTATATAATCACAAAGCAGAGTGGCAGAAATCCACATAAAGATTGACATGCCAAGCGTGGCGAGTGGTCACATGACCAATAAAACCTCTCTGACCCTACGTACGCACTCGCAGGTCCCAACGTCGCGCGCGTTGATCGTAGCTTGTGGTGTGTTAGAAAGCACTGCTGAGAAATGTTATTGAATCTCACAAATTACACACAAATGAAAAAAAACAGAATCACTGTGGAAAAAAAAGTTTCATTTTGGGTTTTTTTTTCCCCCTCCTACATTTTATACGCTAGGCTTCGTACTAGCTCTATTATAAGATTAGATTAGCAAAAGCATGCTAGCTGTACTAGCTATACACACTCACCAGAGGCACCAGCGATCCCTGCGACTTCCTTCAACAATTCATTTTCATTCCTAATGCCTCTAATGAGAGGCTTTGTTTATACGACAGAGATAAGATGAAACCACGCCAGTTCTACCAGAATTTATTTTTAGCAGATCAGAGGTCATAAGAGTTATATTCTTAAATATGCACAAATGTTGTAAATGAAGTCACAGGATTGTTTTTCTTTTTAATCCGGTGCCTGCCTTCAAGAAACGGTTTCACATAGAACCTCTTTATAAAACTATAACCATCAACGATCAAAACAACCAACAGCCAATGTACAATTATATTCACAACCAAAAATTTTCAGTTCAATAAACAATTAATTGAAAAAAATTAACATTG
>JAOVYU010040982.1:0-10771 GCA_025674565.1 Synodontis membranacea
TATATAAAACACTTCTGTACTTTAACGAGTATCTCAGTAACAGTAGATTTCTCTCATGCCATTAAACCTTACAGAGTCTCAAGTCTCTGAAGCTCCGCCCACAGTCCAGGCCGCATCTTATACTTTTTGAACATCTATCGGTCACAAGCTTCAGAATCTTGCAGTCAGTAATCTGATTGGTTCTCCATGCTTCATTAAATACACAATCTTTCAACACTGACACAGTGAGCCATCAGGAGAAGAGATGAGAATAAGTGGAGGACTAAGACAAGAGACGAGGTGATGGAGAGGAGAGGAGGAGGAGATGAAAGGAGATGAAGGACAAGAAGATGGGGAGGGAGTAAAAAGATAGATGCAGACAAAGATAGATAAAGAGAGGAAAGAAGGGGAGATGAGGTAAGACCTGGGAATATCACGAGTGAATGGACATTAGGGGGAAAAGGAGAGAGGAGAGAAAAGGGAGATAAGGGGAGGATTAAAAAGATATATGAAGACAAATAAAGAGGGACACGGGAGATGAGAAGAGAAGAGAAGAGAAGAGAAGAGAAGAGAAGAGAAAAATAGGGTAAATGAAGAGAAGAGAAGAGAGTGAATCTTAATGTCCTAGCAAAGAATTAAAGCTGTTGAAGAGGATGGAGTGCTCTCTCTCTCTCCCTTTCTCTCTCTAGTTCTCTCTCTCCACTCGAGTGTGTTCCACTCATCCTTCGTTAAACCTCTTCTTACAGGCGCAGAGCCTGAACAGTCTTCAGAGCGCATAATCCCAACGCTCTTTCACCACATTTTCAAAACAGATGTCCCAAACACAACAGTTCTGCCTTTCCAATCGAACAGGAAAAGTCCGATCTGAGCTCTGATTGCATTAACGCAGAATGATTCTAAATGGGGTTTGACTATTTGAAAGGTCTATTGGAGACTTACAAACAAACAAACAAACAAACAAATAAAAGATTTTCCATTAAACTGAAATTGTGCTTTGCTTTAGAACTCTAAAACATTCAGACATATTGTGAGGAACAGAATATAATTTACTAAAAAGCACAGTTGGTTCATTTTTCCTGTAATCCCGGGGGGGGGGGGGGGGGGGGGGGGGGGGGGGGGGGGGGTGACACTCAGTTTAGCCAATGCCTGAAGGCCAGAGGTTTGATTGACACTTTGTTGTGACATCAGTGATGATGACACTGAAGCAGGAGGACGAGAGCGAGACGCGTTCAGCCAGCTGTGTGTTCTAAACGAATGCACAATATATAACACAGTCCACAGGTCACAGGCACACACACACACACACACACACACACACACACAATCACTAAAATGGCCTAGAACTGATGAACCATCATATTAACGTTAAACAATAATTACACAATTATTACTGATTGTGTGTTAAGTAAAACACAACAAGGCATGACATGAAGGGAGACGTATCAAACAGTAGTGTGGTGTGAAGTGACACAGGCGACTCCTGGTGATATAAATGTTAAATGTTCACGTCAATGAAAACGTAAGCTTTTAAAAGGCTACAAAAGATGAATTTACACCTTCCGACCAATCAGAATTTAGAAACCAGCAGCAACATTATACAGTAGTATCAGCACTATAGTGTTGGTAATCTAAAACCACACGGTGCAAAAGTTACACTTACGTACAGTACAGCATGACACGCTCATAAAGCAGCGGTTAAAAAGAAGCATCTGTATTTACGGTGGAATTACGTCTGAGCTCGAGGGGATAATTGGGAACTGTACCGGCTGTGTTATAAACCGGCTGAAATCAACGTCTGGACTGTGGAACTGCTCGCTACGCAATACCGGGGTTACAGCGTAAACACTTTTCCCATCCCACTTTGTCTCAACTCTTTATTCCACAAGTTGTTGGAGAAATGATTTTGAGCTTCGGGAATCATGTCGACGTGACTCTTTTAAATAACTGCTGCAAAAAATGTTTTAGGCTGCACATTCCCCACGCCATTATACCCCCACCACCTGCCTGAACCGTTGTGCATCTCGTACCATTCGCACGTCGGAGAAGAAATCAAGATTTGTCTGAACAGGAGGGACAGTTTTGCCAGTCTTTGACCGACCCCGCAGCCTCAGACTCCAGTTCTCACCTGGAAGAAGTAGGGAATGATGTGGTCTTCTGCTGTTGTGGCCCATCACCATCCTGACATGCTTTTTTGCTCACCACGGCTCGAACCGGTCTGGACAAGCTCTCCTAATAAACAAGGCATTTCCACCCGGCGCTGATTGCTGGATGTTTTTCCCATATTCTGACGTTCCGTGTGCATGTTAACTAAAGCTCCTGACCTGCATGATTTGATGCATTGCCCTGCTGCCATATGACTGGTTGACTGCGTCAATCGTTATATGTACAGGTGTTCCTGTGTGTGTTCCTGTGTGTGTGTGTGTGTGTGTGTGTGTGTGTGTGTGTGAGAGGGTCATGTATCATCTCAGAAAGCCATTAAAAGGCTTCTGCTCTCTTCAGCACTCTAAGACTACAGTGTTATGAGCGAGGTGCTGTATAACCAGAGCATATTATCGAGCTTCTCTGGCACTGTTGATGGCTTACCTTCCGCCTCATTAAATCAGCATGATCCTTCTTACTCACACACACACGCGCGCGCACACATACATGCGCACACCGCTTACATCACAGCTCACAGATCTATGTGCACACCAGGATTAAAAGAAACGTCCTTACGCATTAATTATAATGCATAATTTAGGATAAGTGTATATAAATAATAGGACAACATTCCCCAGAGTACGGTTTATACTTGAGCATGTTTATAGGCGTTGAACGAAACAAGAAATGAATCAAGACGGTCCGGGTTGTGGGAGTGTATTAATGTTACTTTGCTCTATCGCAATATTTACCGGACATATTCTCACGGCTTACTACTGTACAGTATATGATCGCTATATTATACTGAAAGCAACTGTTTGGTTGATGCTCCTTTACCACGAATCACTGCATCAGTGCGAAACGGCATGGAGGCTGATGAGCTTGCAGCGCCGCTGGGTTAAGGAGGAAACCAACTATACAGACGAGCTGAAAGGCTGCTATCAAAGCAACCTGGGTTTCAGTAACACCCTAGCTGTAATTATGTATGATTGATTATTATCAATCATAATAATCACAGAGAAACGCTGATTTCCCACAACAGCCAGCACAGCAAACTCCTCCCTAAAGCAAGGCCGCAATCAAGCGTGTGTCGATTCATTGATCTTCCAAAGGATTAATCTCACGGGCAGGCCATTTGTCCATAAACGTAGGATGTTATGAGAGCTAATCTGCACCACAGCGGAGGTGCTCACATGTATCCGGTGATCACAAGGAGGTCAAAAGTGCAGAATTCACTGCGTGACACTATTAAAAGCTACATTAAAGGAGCAATATGTGACTATTTTAAGAGTCTTCTTTAGGAGACAAAGACACACCTTGTCTATACCTCAAACCTACCTCACTCTCTTTTAAACCTATATATATGATTAATGAGTCCTTACACCGCAGTTCTGGATCATTTCAGGGCCAGAAAATGTCTCTATGAAAAAAAAAAAAAAGGTCATTTTTCGGTCATGTTATTTTCTTCGCAGCCGTATATAAAAAGGTAACCGTCTTTAAAATCCGATTAAAAATACATTAAGCGTCATGAAATAAGAAACGACGAGAGGCGTACAGCAACTAACTCTTGCAGCTTTAACCTACCCTCGCTATTTGACGGGAAAGAGCTGAGGCTGTCGGGTACAAAAGGCGAGAAAAGCCTGAAGGCTATCCTGAGCAATTTATTTCTGCTATTTCGGTCTACGGCTATTCGAAATTCCCGACCATTCAAATCAAAAGGCTAGCACAGTTGTATAACTGTTACCCAATCCACAATGTTCTAACAGAGAAAGACAAATACAGAGATGTTTCTGAGAGAAAGCGAGATCAGGGGTGCAAACACTCCAACGCGCGCGCACACACACACACACACACACACACACACACACACACACACACACACACTAACTGTGTCCACTTCCTGCCATGCAGGATGTAACAACAGTGTTCAGTGCTCCAGCTTTTATAACTAAATGGAAATTGAAAATAATAATAATAATAAAAGAAAAATTATAGAAAATGGAACAGTAGAGAAACAAAATTTAAATTTTAAACTCCTAAATGCAAACGATATACGGTATATTTCAGCAAGAATACATATGGTCGCATGCAGAAGTTTGCACCCCCCCCCTATGATTTCTGGGTGAAAGAATATAACCTCCATTTAAAAAACAAACAAACAAAGAAAAAAAAAAACTTAAGTGTGATTGCATCTTACAGCAAGAAAAGAAAAAAAAAAAAACCCAAATAGAATCATTTGAATAGAAGTCATCGTGCCTCGCTCAGTCAGTCTCTAAACCTAATTTGTTAAAGGCAGCGTAAGACATCTAGGACTTCACAAAAGCTGCTTACAGGACATATGAGTTTATATACTCTAGATAAAGAACAGGCTTACCAGTAATTACAGGACATTTAAAAGCATATTCTCGAAAGGGGATGTGCAAACTTTTAAGTCACATAAGCTCGATTTTTTTTTTTTTTTGCTACTATTATTTTAACGTACACTGTTTAATCATGTCCAGCTCGTGAAATAAGGAGAAACGGTTTTGGATTCAGGGTGCACAAACTTTTGCACTCTGTGGCATCCTTTGTGAGTGTAAAATATTGTAATAAATTGGTGACCATTACACTGGAAATGCTTACAACAAAAAATGCAGTCAAAACATGATATTCAGTTGGGGAAAACAGAAAGGAAATATCTCCTTCCTTTTTTGTTTTTTTTGTTTTTTTTACAAATGTTCGGCCAAGTCACATGACCACTGACTACCTGTATATTAGTTTCAGAGTTTATGGAAAAACACTTTTGGGGGGGGGGGGGCGGGGGGACCTTCAGTGCCATTCAGGCTACATTGATAACAAAAATAAATCAAAGTAATACATATGTAAAAGAAGGATTTTGTTGATGGACATGAGCTTCCATGCTGCGTGCTCTCAGTTCCAGAATCAACCATACAGTCAACCTAACCCTGGTCCTCACACAGCGCACAACAACGAAATGTGTTCTCTGCATTTAACACAGCAGCTATTTTCAGCGGCACCTTGCTCAGGGTACATCAGTGGCACCTTGCTGGTCGTGGGATTCGAACCTGCAATCTTTCGATTATAAGGGCGCTTCCCTAACCATCAGGCCGCCATCATGGCATTAATGATATAACGACATAAGCAAAGGAAAGGGTCACTGTGACTCATTCGGCTGGATCGGGTCACAAATTAATCAAGGGGTTGATTCTGGAACTGAGAGCGCGCAGCATGAACGCTCATGTCCGTCAACAGGGTCCTTCTTAAAGTTCTTAAAGACCCTGGGTGCAGGATGCTACATCTACAGCAGCGTCTAGGAGGCTACTGACCTGGGACTTGAAGCGGCACGTTTATCTCCGCCCTCAGCCCACACTAACATTTAAACGTGTAAAACTTCCGAAATCTTTTCTGATCCGTTAGGATTTTCCCCATTCACACTAAAGGCCGTTCTTTGCTCAGCGGAAAAGTAACCTTTCGGTATCGCTGACGCGGGATCGGACGTGACGTCTACAGATCCGAGACGGCGGAACGGATTGCGACGACGCGGCTATTTTGATTTCATGTTTGACTCCTTCGTATAACGAGCATCGCCGGCTGTGTCCGAAAAAAAGAAAAGAAATAAAATGGAGAAAATGACGTAAAGGTCATGCGCATATACCTGCCACGCTCTTTTCTGTTGTTTTCATGTTTCAATGTAGACGGGAAACTTTCGGGGGGAAAAAGGTTAAACCTGAAAATGTCATTTTCACACTGCATGAATAAAAAAAAAAAAAAACAGAACTCCAGGAGACAGTTTGGAAATCAGCCTGGGCTTCGTCGCCTGGATATCATGGAGGTCTCTTCACGTCCGCTCTCATCTTCCACTCCTGACTCACTCGCTGTCATTCTCTCGCTATGCCCGTCTCCGTGTCCGTTACGGCATTTTAGATGAAAGAGCAGCAGGGATGGAGAGAGAGAGAGAGAGAGAGACAGAGAGAGAGAGAGAGAGGCTTTTCACAGGCACGCTCACGTCCCCTCTTCTTCTCTTCATCTAACTCGGTCCCACAATCAAGTGCTCATCAGGCATGACCGAGAAACGCACACTGAACCCTGGAGCTGTAACACAATAACTCGATCGATTACTCGGTCAACTGAAACTTAATTTATCGACCAATGACTTATCAACCTCAGCGGGGAGAAGTCTGACGATCAGTTGTAGTGTTTGGGAAATGACCCGTAAGCTGAAATGATGACGCCATTTATGTTTTGCTACACAAGGATATATATATATATATATATATTGAGAGCTCAAAAAAAAAGATCTGCTCATGTGTGGGATGTCAGCAAGAAAGAATGGAAGACTACAAAAACAAAAGTGGAAAAAATTAACCCGACGCACCAATCGCTCCTACAGCAGCTGCATAAGCTCTGAACGTTCTTGACTCGAGGTGGCGGTTTGCACCATTTACGTTTCCTGCAATGATAGGAAACATCTCTTATGGCAGTAATAACGACTTATGGAACCGTGCAGGGGAACGTACGCGCTGTAGCCGTTACAACATGAGTGCTAAATTCCACAACATATATAACAATATAACAATATATAACAATATAACTAGAAGTGAACACACATTTGTAATAAACTCAGGAACAACTTGAGCGGTGGTGGCTTTCGCAACTTGCTTGCTTCCGTCGCCGATTGTTTAACTACAAAAGCATGCTCCAAGGTCTTGTGTTTCGTGTAGATATCGATGTAGGCGTCAATACGTCAATGGCCACAGACTTGTTAATAATATGCTCTCAGAATATCTCTCGATTCATGGATGGGATCGTGTACTGTATGTGTACCACTTGTTGTTCTAGGAATACGAGGCGTTATATTGCTGTACAGGTTAATATGAGGAAGTGTCACTGAGTTTGCGCCTTATTCAGAGGTTCTTAGAGGATTTTGTAACTGCAGTTTGTTGAAATGTTGCTTTTTTTGGTCACAGTTTATTGCCGCTGTGGTTCCGAACGCATCAGTGGACGATTAACCAAAAAAAAAAAAAAAAAAAGCATTGTTCCGGTTTTGTCACAGGTCTTCCCAATGATTCTTACTATTAGCGTTGTTTCCTAAAACATTCTGACTTCCCCCCGAAAAAGTCCCGCAGGTCAAATCTATCCGTTCACCTCGAACAACACACACAAATCCAGCTTTCCAGGTCATGTTCCAGCCTGCCCAAAACCTAACGTACCAAGCAGGAACCCGGCACTATACCACTTTACACCAGATTTCACCACACGCCCTACATGCGGAAATGACCCACGTGTTCAGTGTGTGTGTGTGTGTGTCGAACCCACCGGTTGTCCCGGATCATCAGCGCCCTGTCAGCAATTATTATGACCGCTGTCTGGTTGCCACCAGTGAAATTTACAGCATCCGTTAGCGTGTCTGTCCGATCACAAAGACGGCCGTCAACAGCGCGTAAATGTTGACCTTCAGGGGCGTCGATGATGAATAAGCATTCTGGATCACTTTTTAAAAATCAACCCCCCCATCACCACCACCGCCGCCGACAACAAAATCACATCGCTAAAGGCGCAGCACACCATTTATCTGTGCATGAGAATGAACTACTGTCTCGGACGGAACCGCATTGCCCTGCTGAGAAATCAGAGCCGCAAAAGATAAAGAATCACGGCTGAACTCTCCAAGATATTTGTCTGTATTTATGACCTTCCATGTATTAGTTAGAAAGACTATGAAAAAAACCCACTCTTTACAAATGTGGTGAGGAGATAAGCATCTCAGAACACACAACACATCAAAGTTACGCATGTGGACCCATGATGGTCAGCCAGGAAGAGGAATCGGAGGATAAAGTAGGAACAGGATATCAACCAAACTGGACAGTTGGAGATTGGAAAAAGAAAAAGGTGGCGTTTTTTTTGATTGGATGCATTAACGCGTAGTTGTGTGGGTGTTACTAATAAAATGATCTGTATTTGTATTGGTAATGAGTGCATTTTCCAACAACACGTGAGTGGAACAACGCTGCTACATTTCACAGAGAAATAAAAGAACCATGAGCTCCAATAACATTTTTCACGAATGTCTGTAAAAAAAAAAAAACGAGGCGAGGCGAGGAAGAGTCCGATTTGATCTTCCTGTTGAGTATCAGTGAGAGTCAAATGCTGAAGGAAGGAGTGTGCCGATATCCACCGTACCCGGCTCTGGTTCGGCTGGAAACTCATTCAGCCCAAAAAAAATTATAAATAACCCCCCCCTTTGATTATGAAGTAAGCTACATGCTGAATCTGTATAATAAAATCACACCGATACACAGCCTCATCGTTTACTTTCCTTCACAGCCCACAGGATCGCCCGCAAATCCGTACCCAGCTGCTCAGCGACACGCGCTGTAAGATTCATCCACGCTGCTCTATTCTATCAAACGCTGCGATAAAACTGCCGGCCGATTTTTTCCGATGCACGCAGTTTCGTCTGGCGGCGTGCACCTTTCACGGCTTTAACAGACCGCGTCTCCGAAGCCACGGCGTATCTGCTTGTTTGTTTGTTTTTTGCGTTCTGTCCTCCCGTTACGGCTGAAATAAGACTCCTGCGACGCACTACAATAGGTTAGTGTCAAAAGAATCCTAGCAGGAAAAAGAACGTCCCTGTCGGTCAAAGGGAACAGGCAGCGCACAGGGCACAGATTGGGACGTATGACTAGACTCTCGGCTGGTAATTGGCTTAAACGCACGGCCTAATTCGCATAATACCGTGTGACACCGGCTCAGTGCCATGCAGCGACCTTACTGGAAATGAGGGCTGTTAGAATGACGAATGGTCCATCAGTGGAGTCAGAATCAAGAGGACAGGTTTGCAAATATATCAGCTATATATATATATATGCACCTAGATCTCTAGATCAATCTGTCTGACCAACACAAAAGACTGAGGTGCCAATAAAAAAACAACATTTTCCCGTCTTACTAATCCAAATCCAAACCTGTGTGTTTTAGGATGCACCCAAGACGCACCAACCTGAGTGTTTAACGGATCCATTGCCTAACGTTGGTCATATCTCTGTTTTTTTATTTATTTGTTTGTTTATTTGTTTGTTTATTTGTTTGACCTCTTTTACGCCTGGGAGATGTTTTTTATTTTTTTGCGTCCTTCTCTCATAACCCGGCACCAGCCCGAGCCTACCGTGAGCGTCTCAGTATCGAGTGTCAGGTATCAGCCGGGTCGACAGGTCTAAAAAAAATAAATAAATAAATAAATAAATACATTTTAAAAATACTAACAGTTCCGCTATCATCGTTCTCACTTCCTGTTTTAGAAGGAAGCAGATCTTGTAGGGTAATCAGATCCCCGTGGTGTTGGGGGGGGGCGGGCCACCTGCGACGCTCCTTTTTTTATTTATTTATTTTTTTTCTTTGAAACAGGTGTTTTTTTTTCTTTGAAACAGGTTTTCGTTGGACCTGTTGGGACTGGCATGATCAGGAGAGGTTCAATGTCAGATACAATAACCTGCTTCTTCTTCTTCTTCTTTTTTTTTTCCCTCTCATCCCTGGGATTTTTAACACGCTCTCCGTCTGAGGTCCACAGGAAGATCTCCATCATTTCCATCATCATCATCATCATGGTTACTAACGTACACTCATGTAGTCTTCGTGCAAAACTCAGGATCTCAGGACGATCAGGTGTCTCTTATTTTTTCCCCACTTCCCACTGATGCAGATGTGCTTCCTGTAACATCTGCGTGTGTGATGATGATCATGGTACACATCATGGCTGATGGCAGCAGCTCTCAGTTCATCCTGCAGGGGTTCTGATGTTTGTTTGTTTGTTTTTTAATACAACACAGGGATTAGACCAACAAGTTGGCAGGATGAACTAATGCCATGCACCACAATGCGTGTGTGTGTTTGTGTGTGTGTGTGTGTGTGTGTGTTACTCACCCATCTGGTGATGAGGTTCCTTATCGTACTGAAATCCATGATCTCTTCTCAGGTGCCTCTCTGGATCTTCTTCTCTTCTTCTGCTCTTCTCTTCTTCTTCTCTTCTGGATGTGAAAACGCTAGCTGATTCTTCTACCCACTCTCTGATCCATGACTGTCCAGCTGCTCTTCCTTCTTCCTCTAGGAGATTAGAGACGGGACACGGTGTGTTGCAGATTGAAGACCTCTCTCTCTCTCTCTCTCTCTCTCTCTCTCTACGCTTCGAGCCTCCGCATACTTTATTATTATTTTATTTTCAGTCGTCAAAGTGAACCGTCGTTATTGTGGAGATTTCAGCCTCTGGTCTTTAACCCCAGTGTTACTTCTTCGTCTCTAAAGTGTTTCCCCCGGAGCGGCTTTGCGGTATTCGTGTCTTGTCTTGTCTGTTGCTCTGTCCTCTGTACTGTGCGTGCGCGCGCTGATGCCGCTCCTGCTCTACTCTGCTCTCTTCTTTCGCGAATACGTCACGAGCCCTGCCGCGCATGCGCAATCGCGGTCACACCTACCCAGCCGCATTAATTTTAAACACCGCACAAGTCTGATCAGGCGCGCCTGTGCCGTGTTGCCATGTTTGTCAATAACCCGTAACTCTGGGTTTTTTGTGCATATATTTGTGTGTGTGTGTGTGTGTGTGTGTGTGTGTTACTGATGTTACTTTTCACAGCTTTAACAGTTTAAACTTGTGTGTAGG
>JAOVYU010041244.1:0-10761 GCA_025674565.1 Synodontis membranacea
ATCGGTTTTCGGCCAAGTGCATCCAAAAATTTCGGTTTCGTTTTCGGCCCAGAATTTTCATTTCGGTGCATCCCTAGCTGACATCTCCCAGACAACCACGACTTTCACCCGTGTTCTTTTTTTACAGTGTGTGTGTGTGTGTGAAGGGGGCGGGTCGGGTAACTGCAGTCGGCACTAACATCATTGGTTGCACTTGAAGTAAGAAGTTTATCCAATCCGACATTAAACCGCTCATTAATAATAATATTCTTTGAGCCGTGGTCTCGGCTGGTCTCGAAATAAAATTCCGATTCCTCTTTGTCCGAGTCCATGACAAGACCGAGTACAAATGCGGCCGAGTCCGAGACAAGACCAAAACCTTCAAAAACCGGTCTCGAGTCCAGTCTCGAGACCAAGACCGATCTCGGGTACTACAACACTAGTGTGTTTGTGTGGTGAAGTGTGTGTGCGCATCTGCATGTGTTTGAAAGTTTGAGGAGTAGGTTGCCAAATGCACATTTATGATATTTATATTGATGATTACTTGATTGTGGAATAATTCATGTATGATTTTTGCCATTTGTGTTTGGAAAATAAATGTTTTTGGTTGCTTTTTTTTTTTTTTTTTTTTAATTTTTCAAGCGTTCAGCATTTTAGAAATTGTCTTTTTTATTTAGGCAAGTTAAATTCTTTCGGAGTGCCTGCCCGAAGGGCTACCAGGGATTTTTACATTTTACTCCGTAAGTAAAACCGATGAGTGTAAGTGCACTCTGTATTCAATAAGCATGTTAAAGCAAGCCACAGAGCAAAGACTCCTGCCCTCATAAGAAACCAGTCGAGACCCTGACTTTTAGTAAGATAGACAGAATCCTGCTTCAATCTGAGTAATGCCACACCATTAAAAACTACCCATAACATTACCAATTACATGACCATAATGGTTTTACCAAAAGAGGTAAGCAAAGTATCAGTACACTGGTTAATGTTTAACGAGTTACCTGCAGCAAAACTTCCCAAGTAACATGCGTGATATGTGCCAAATGGGGAAGTGAATCTGTTTCCTCGAACTGGAAGCCCTGTGCCTTCACTTTTGCACCACATCATGTTGCATGTTAATTTTATTTGTTGGTTCAGTGCATGGCGAGAAGGATTAATAATGTCCCTGTGTGACGCATTGAAGATGGCTTCACAGCCATTTCCTGCGAAATGACGACCAGCCACACTGAGTCGGTGGTGGAAAACCAACTACTGATGCCAAAAGCGAGTCAGGTCAAGCTGATTCCGTGCACTGTAAAATTGCGTTTAACATAAATTGCATTTATGTGTAAATTGGAAGACTTTTTTATGTGTAAATTGATTTTATTCTCCTTCTGCCATCATGAGATCATTAATAAATCATATTTATTTTTTTCATGATTTCGAATCTGACCTTCTGATTCATGCTGCTGATGAGGGGTTTGCATCTTGTGGTATGGTCTCTGTGTTTATGCTCTTAAAGTCTTTGGTGGCTGTTGGTGATGTCACTGACTATTGTTTTTAGGTTTTTCTTCCTCTCAAATATTGGCCTGTTTAAATGACCTGTTTGATGTCTGACTGATTTCGGAGTTCTCCGGCGTTCATGTCGGTTTATTCTATTTAAGTGTCCAAAGGAAAAGACAGGGCTCAAAGCAACAGTAGATATTCAGAATTAGTAATCTTTTAAACAAGTCTAACAGGATACACCTGGCCAACAAGAAACACTCGTGCTGTAATTGACATCGATGGGTTCAAAGAATGGTTCCATGTTCCAAGTTGTTTAACACACCTTAATATAAATGTCAGGAATGAAAGCTGAAATTCTGCTCTTCAGTGTAGAACCAAAATGAAAGAATTATTCTTATGGTATCTCCAGACCAAACGCAGTGAGCGCATCAAAACGACCAGAAGTCATTCGTTTTCTATATGAGCTAACCTCACTGGCGGTGAGCCACGGCATGAACGTTGAACAGTAGATGCGTCAGAAGAAAGTTGAAGTCTAATCAGCTTTGTGGTGATGATCTATGGTGCGGTTTGGCGTCTTAATTAAATCCACAAACTCGGACAGCATCAGTGGCAAGGCAGCCAGAGTAAATTTTGATGCTGTCACCGTGTTTCGTCTGAACGCACCAGTACAGTTCCAGTACTTTTGCAGGGTAATTTATATAGCCAAAAATTTGTGGACACTACTCCTAATGATAGAGTTCCAGTGTTAACAGGTGAATAAAATCAAGCATATAGCCATGCAAACTCCATAGACAAACATCGGTAGTATTGACTTTGTGACTTTAACTGTGGTGCTGTTACTGTGAAGTGGAAGCGTTAAATGCAACAAGAGTTCAGCCACGAAGCGGTAGTAGGACTGTGTGATATGATGATATATGTTGTGTGACCGCTGTTGTTTTAAATAATTGGCTGCTAGGTGATGTTATTGCGTATATAACATCACCTAATTGTTGTTAACTTTTTACAAGGCACACCTGTTAATTGAAAAGCATTCCAGATGACTGTGTCATGAATTTCATTATGCTGTCATCAAGGTATTACGTAAATCTGAAACTGTCTGAAACAATAAACCAACTGTGAAGATGAAAACGTGTGTCATATATATATGTATACACACACACACACATACACCTATTAGCCATAACATTATGACCACCTGCCTAATATAGTATTGAGGCACAGGCTCAACTAGACCCTGGAAGGTATGCTGTGGTATCTTGCACTTAAGTCCTGTAAGTTACGAGGCGGGACCTCCATGGATCGGACATGTTTCTCCAGCACCTCCCACAGATGCTCGATTGCATTGAGATCTGGGGAATTTAGAGGCAGTCAACACCTCAAACTCGTTGTTGTGCTCTTCAAACCATTCCTGAACCATTTTTGCTTTGTGGCAGGGTGGATTATCCTGCTGAAAGCGACCACAGCCATCAGGAAATACCATTTCCATGAAAGGGTGTACATGGTCTGCAATGCTTAGGTAGGTGGTACGTGTCAAAGTAACATCCACGTAGATGGCAGGACCCAAGGTTTCCCAGCAGAACAT
This sequence comes from Synodontis membranacea, assembly GCA_025674565.1. Lineage (NCBI taxonomy): Eukaryota > Metazoa > Chordata > Actinopteri > Siluriformes > Mochokidae > Synodontis > Synodontis membranacea. The sequence goes on from JAOVYU010041244.1 coordinate 3,044, forward strand.
TGCCCAAAGCATCACACTGCCTCCGCCGACTCGCCGTCTTCCCAAAGTGCATCCTGGTGCCATGTGTTCCCCAAGTAAGCGATGCACACACACCCAGCCAGCCATGTGATATAAAAGTAAGCGTGATTAATCAGACCAGACCACCCACTTCCATTGCTCTGTGGTATAGTTTTGATGCTCATGTGCCCATTGTTGGAGCTTTTGGCGGTGGACAGGCGTCAGCAGGGGCACCCTGTCTGGTCTACGGCTTTCCAGGTCCATACACAACAAACTGAGATGCACTGTGTGTTCTGACACCTTTCTATCAGAACCAGCATTAACTTGGCCTCCCATGACCATGTCGCCAGTTTACCACTGTTCCTTCCTTGGACCACTTTCGATAGATACTGACCATTGCAGACCGGGAACACCCCACAAGAGTTGCAGTTTTGGAGATGCTCTGACCATGTCGTCTAGACATGACAATTTGTCCCTTGTCAAACTTCCACAAATCCTTACACTTTCCCATTTTTAATACTTCTAACACATCAACTTTGAGGACAAAATGTTCTTGTTTATTCCACTCCTGACTCCTCTCTGTCTAACCATTAGACGTCCAGATGAGCTGATAATTGGACCTATCTGAGAAGGTGACCTTACTCCAGTCATCTATGGTCCAATCTTTGTGGTCTTTAGCAAACCTTAGCCTGACTCGTCTTTGCTTCTCACCGATAAAGAAAAAAAATTTCTTCAACCCCACCTGGAGGAGCCTGTTTTGAAACTTCTTTGCCATGCACTTAACCCCAGCTGCCATTTGCATTTTTGTAGGTCACTTGATGTGACCTACAAAGCTCGAAGGAGCTTTTGTTCAACACATTTAATGGGGGGTAAAAACATAATTTGGTGTATGTTTTGATTGATTTTGGGCTTTCTGAATTCAGCACTGGGTCAAGATTATACACTGGGTGAAAAATAAACATTAACAGGTATAAAAATATACAGAAATCTTTGAAAGCCTAATAATGTCATGGCATTCCTGTCCGTGATTAGTGTATGTAAATGTCTGACCTAAACTTGAAAGTCATGCACGCTGAGAGAAGCATTTGATGACACAGGATGCAAAATAAGGAGCAGTACTGGTTAGCCGTTTATTGTATGGTATGCAGGCGTGGTGTTTTGCAAAAGAAATTACTATGACCCTATTGAAGAATACAGCACAGTACCTAAACTAAAATCCAAATGGGACATTTTGGCATACCAACCACATTTTAGTGTCTGAACAGTGTTGTTACCTGCTGTATTTGCAGACCAAAAACAAAACCTGTCAATTTTCTTGTAAAATGTATAATCATTAGGGCCATAAATGGTCTGAAGGTCTGTGATTTTCCAATTAGTTTTAAGTGCATTACATTGGCTTTATTTTCTGGATTTTCAACCACACCAATGAAATTAACATTCATTATGGTGCAAAATGGTCAGCCACTTGCACAGGCCTAAAACCCTGTCTGAGGCAAAAACATGTTAGTTTGACTTTGCAGTGTTCTATCCCACTGCCTCATTGCATTAACTCTGGACCATTCTTTGCTACTTTTCCATTTTTATTTCTTTTTTGCATTTATGTAAATATCACTTAAGTGGGCACTAATTGGACATAGTACACCCTTCATGACATTGACATGACCTGTGCACCATGACACACATGGACTTCTATTATTGGTGCTTTCCTCAGTAAAAGTATAGTTCAGTGGGATGAAAATGTGGTGAAGCTTTTTAGAATAAGTGGGTAAGAGCTTCAGTAGGGCACTTTCACAGAAGGGATTGCTACTTCCAACATTCCTGGGGTGAAAGTCTTTTATAATGGAGGTTATGCATGTGTCAAGAAGCATGAAATAAAAAAAAAGATCAGATCTTAATTGCTTACATTTGTTCTCAATCTAAGCAACACTCATCCTCAGAATTATCTACTTACCATCACAAATATAAACAAAAAAAGGAATATGAAGGACATTAAATTGTCCTCAGACACAAATGCCTCAGAAGACTTTGAAGTGTATTTCAATTGCGAGTGAATTCCAAGTGAAGATATAAAAAATTGCAGCAGTTTTCCTATTTAAAATATATACTAGTACATCTCCAAAACATTCGAAAATTGTGAAAAACTGGATTTTTTTTTCATTATTTATTTCAAAAAGGAAAACTTTCATATATTCAATATTTATTTCATGTAAAGTGAAATATTTCAAGCCTTTTTTTGTTTTAATTGTGATAATTATGGCTTGTAGGTTATGAAAATCAGAAATCAAGTATCTCTTCAAAAACTTCGAAGATCAATCAAAAACAAATTTGCAGTACATCTGAAAAGTATGTTCATTTATACAGAAAATACTTGGTTCTGGCTCCTATACCAAATATTTACCGTACGTGGCATGGAGGCGATCAGCTTATGGCCCTGCTGAGGTGTTATTGAAGCCCAGGATGCTTTGATAACAGCCTTCAGTTCATCTGGATTTTTGGATTGGGTGTTTCTCATCTTCCTCTTGATAATACCCTATAGGTTCTCAAGTTGGCTGGCAAATTTAGCACAGTAATATCCTGATCAGCAAATCGTTTGGTAGTTTTGGCACTGTGGGCTGGTGCTAACTCCTGCTGGAAAAGGAAATCTGCATCTCCGTAAAGCTCGTCAGCAGATGGACGCATGAAGTTCTCTAAAGTCTCCTGATAGATGCTGCGTTGACTTTGGACTTGATAAAACACAGTGGATCAACACCTGCAGATGACATGGCACCCAAAATCATCACAGACTGCATAAACTTCACTCTGGACTTCAAGCACTCTGGATTCTGAGCCTCTCCACTCTTCCTCCAGACTCTAGGATATTAATTTCAACATGAAATGCAAAATTTACTTTCATCTATAAAATGGACTTTGGACCGCTGAGCAGCAGTCCAGTTCGTTTTCTCCTTAGCCCAGGTAAGATGCTTCTGACATTGGCTCTGGTTCAGGAATGACTTGATATTTGGAGCCCCTTTCCTGAAGATTTCTGTGTGTGGTGGCTCTTGATGCACTGATACCAGCTTCAGTCCAGTGTGAAACTCTCCCAAGTTCTTGAATCAGCTTTTCTTGGCAGTCCTCTCAAGGCTACGGTCATCCCTGTTACTTGTGCGCCTTTTCCTACCCTGCTTTTCCTTTCCAGTTCTCACTTTGCGAACAGTCATCCTTTTCAGCAGTGACTTTCTGTGGCTTGATTTGGTTGCGTGTACTGAACTAGACCGAGATGCAAAGTATTTTAACTGCTTGAATAGTAATTTACTCAAACTTGAAAATCAAAATTCTAATAATTAGGGATGCAGTGAAACTGCATACCCGTTGTTCTTCTGTTTAAACTTCTTCATCTTCCGTACCAAATTTCGAATAACTCAATCACAGATCATCACACACAGACAAATAATACACCAAACCGTGCGTCTTGATCGGACTCGCTATGCTATTATTTCGTTCATCAGAATACGTTACCATAGCGACGTTATTCACACTCAAACACATTCAAGCTCCCATAGGGATGCATTGAGGGTGCTATTACTTTTCCCCACTGACTCCCATTCATTTCACTGCAGATCCCATAGGAATGCATTGACGGTGCCAGCTTTCAAGCAGTCAGGTGAGACTTGCCCTGACGCTCTGTCACCTGACCACGTGACCGCTGGTGCTGTTAGCGTTAGCATGTTAGCATGCTAATAAGCTAACAAGCTCCGAATGAACTGAAACTTGCCATGACGCTCTGTGACCTTACCATGTGATCTCTGGTGGTGTTAGCGTTAGTATGCTAGCATGCTAATAAGCTAACATGCTCCCAATTAAGTGAAACTTGCCCTGATGCTCTGTGACCTCACCACATGACCTCTGGTGGTGTGACTGCTATGGCCACTGCATCCCTCTCACGATTTGCCGCAGGGCAATTGTCTAGTTTGAGATTGCTATTTCACATTTTTAGCTGTAGGCCATAATTATCAAAATTAAAATGGCACATTTCTGTTTACATGTAGTGAGTCCAGAATCTATAAAATTTTCGCTTTCTTAAATTAACTGATGGAAAATAATTCAATTTTTCATGCTATAATTTTTGAGACGCCATAGTATAGAGTGAAATATGATGCCTGTGAACTATCCTTGTTCAGGAGAAGACAGTTTAAAGATGACCTGCTATGAATGTTTTTTTTTTTTTTCTTGTTGTTTTTGAAATAAATTAGGTCAGTTTGACTTGGGGACATCCTGAGCCTTTTAAAGTGGGCTGTTACTTTCTTAGTCTGTAATGACCATAGAAAGAAAATATGCAGAGAGAACAGGCCAATTAGAAATGGCCAATTAGCAAGTGTTTTTTTCCAGAGCACTTTGTATAAAAATGTACAAATATCTGAGCTTGTCAGCAAGGCACTGGTGTTGTCTTTTCTTATCCTATTCAGGCAACCAATGATATCAGGTAATGAAGAACATTTACGAAAAGCTTACTCTGACTGTTTCTGTCTATCTGGAGCTATATGATTTGGCAGAAATTTCAGCAGTGTTGACAATATATTGTTGTCATAGAAACAAAAGTGATGTGCAGCGTCCCCCCTTTTCTTTTTTGGATTGAAGCAAGCACTTTTATGAGAGTGAAAAATGTAGACAATGAGACATTTAAAAAATACATAAAAACCTCAGATGTTTGATTGGTACTCTATATTACACTATAGAACTAATTATACAACCGACAACCACCCCACCCCCACACAAATATGTGGAAGTGTCTTCAATAAAATAAACCAAGGAAATATATTTTCATTATCAGTCTTACCGTTATTGTTAACATAATTAAATATACACTCATGTTAATCCATTTGAATTACATTCTGTGTACTAGTCTTTGACCCTTGAGACTGACGAGATGGTGACTGGTGGGTTACATTGATTGACTTGGCAATTTCTCATACCTTTTCACACACAGCTCTGTGCTTTTTCACGATTCCGTCTCTCCCCATGGCTCTTGGCTCCTTCTCTCCACTTTATGCCTTTGGCCATTCACTGAAACACAGCATACTGATTAATTGAATCTGTCGCAGGTGTGACTCCTTGCCACTTACCTCGCGTGACTTACCTCACGTCTCCATTCACAGCCTGGTGCTTAATCCTACCCCTGCCTCCACATACCTCTGATGCCTGACTCGGGCCAGGAGCTGTCCAGCCTACCCCCAGCCCTCTGTCAGGCTCATTGGTCTGCAAAATAAAAAGGGAGAAAACAGCGTAATAGTGTAAGAGTTTAAAAGGCAGTATGGTGATCACAGTTTCTTACTCAACATCATACTCTGCTATATGGTCTAATGGCGCGTGATGCAATTGTGCTTAATCTTAAATTTAAATAATTCATCATGATTATTATGATGCTCTTCTTGCTGCCCCCTCTTGAGCTTCAGCTGCTGGACAGAGGTCCGGACTATTTAGAAACAGTGGTATGATTCAGAACTCAATGTTTCATCAGTGACGGCAAGCTGTCCTGGCCCAGATGCAGTAAAACAGGTTCAATTCATGATACTATCAGCTCAGAGTTTCACAGATAGAATAAAGTTCTTATGCTCAAATGCAGTGTTTTCCTTTCTCCGAACATAACACTTCTATTTTAAACCAAAACCTTCTATTTTGGTCTCATCCTTCCGCAGACTTTTCCCAATACCCTTCTGGCTTGTCCACGTAATCTTTAGCAAACTGTAGACAGGGAGCAAAACTTTTCTCTGTGCAACCCTGCCATACAGACCACTTTTGTCCATTGTTCTCCGGATGGTGGACTCATGAACATTATCATGTGAGAGAGGACTTCAGTGCTTAGAAACCACCTCAGGTTCCTTTAAGACCGTGAAGGCTATTACATGGCTTGCTTTTGGAGTGATCTTTGTTGGCTGACCCCCCCTGGGGAACGTAACAATGGTCTTGAATTTCCTCTATTTGTACACAGTCTGTCTATGGTTTGGTGGAGTCCAAATTCTTTAGAGATTGTTTTGTAGGCTTTTTCAAGCCTGTTCATCAGCAGCTCTTTTTTTTCTGAAGTCCTGAGAAATCTCCTTTGTTCGTGCCATGTTATACTTCCGCAAACGTGTTGTGAAGGCTTGGTAGATATTGTTCTTTAAGTAGAACAGGGTGCCCACTCACCTCAAAAGCATTTAATTTAAATTCAATATTATTGTATGAGAGATTAATATTTCATCTTAACATCAAATCTCCTGCTGAATTTAATGTCTTGTTGTAAAAGAAATGTCTAGATGTAAGTTTTGGTGAGCACATTTACCATTTATTCATAGTAGGCACATTTACCCTACGTCTCATATGCTGCGAGACTGTTGTGCTTATTATTTGGTTATTATAAAATTGGTTGAGACTGTTCAATGGGAAATGCCATACAATTTACAAAAGCATATTGGGGGGGGGGATATAAAATAATTGAAAAGTTTACAAGGAAAAAAGCCTTGTTTTTTTTTTCTCATGCTATTTTAGCATAGATCTTGCAGTGTGCCTGTAAATTTAAATATGTAAATAGGATGCTATTTGATTGGCATCTATCATTCATACATTCTCTTAGCCATCAGTTCCAATGTAATGGGAATAGTTATTATTTTAGCTGACCTACCATAGTGTACACAACTAGCCATGGATCAGCTGAGCAGTCAACTGTCCAATTACTTTTAGTCCCATAAAAAGGGGGCTTGTATATAAAAAATGCTTTCTTACACTGTTCACCCAATTCGTATGGAGATAGCTTTATGTTAAAGCTGAAAGTCTGTACTTTGAGAGCATGTTCATTAATAAATTCAGTGTCAACACCAATATACAAGACAGCTAAAAGAGCAATAACTTTGAATGTCAATGTCTGAATATTTTTGGACCTGACTGTCCATAAATATGTTAAATAGCATAAAAAAATTAATGCCTAATAATTATAACAGATACAGCTGTGATGAATCCTAGTATATGAAGACGTAAGCTGCATGGTATTACTTAAATAAATAGTAGAAATGAAATAATGTCTTCTTTTGCTAGAAAGTGAAATAAATGTTGCAATAAACATATAGCAGCCAGTTTAATACCATTCTGATATTAATAATATGTATTATGCATAAAACTCAAATACATCTTGATTTCAAATAAAATGAAGTGAACCACATATTTGCAATAATCTCTTCAAGCTTGCAGCTGACTGTAGAAGTGAAAACATTTTGGCCTCTTTCAGGATGCTTCTTGGGTCTTTGAAGAGTCTGAGTGAAATAGGAACTTTTGGTTTTTCACTGTTCTGGGGCTGAAAATGTATAACACTCCATTAATTGTTCAGGAACATGGTGACAGAAATTAGTAAACAGACCTTTGCCAAGTGCATGTATAAATCAAACAAATCACTGGACCACAAAGAACACTCAATAAATTACTGGGTAATTATATTAATACCTGTCAAGCATTTTGTGCATAACATGCAGTGTTCACATGCAGGTCCAAATCTCCAGAATACAGGGTATTTCAGCAGCACTTCATCTACAGAAGAAATGTTGCCAGCATACCAATTTTTTTTTATTAAATCATCAGAAGTCCTCAAAGTAGATAAAGAGAACCCAGTTAAATAAATGAAACAAAAATAATTCACTTGGCCATTTATTAATTGACGAAAATGATTCAATATTACATATCTGTCAGTGGCAAAAGTATGTGAACCTTTCATTTCAGTA
>JAOVYU010041350.1:0-10756 GCA_025674565.1 Synodontis membranacea
GTAAAACACATCTGTATTACTCTAGGGATGTTGGAAAATGAGCCTATTTCCAAAAAAAGTGGAGTGTTCCTTTAAGTATTCATATCTGTGTCAAAGTCAACAATCAATAGAAGACTTCACCAGACTAAATACAGATGGTTTGAGACAGAAATCATTGTAAACCATAATAATAGGATAAAAAAAAAAAAGTCTGTACAGATTTTGAACAAGATTCTACAGACAGATGAGTCCAAGATCAATTCCTACGAATTCCTACGCTATTCACCTGATATCGATCCAAATACCCTTAAACTAAAGCTGAAAGTCTACACTATTCATTATTCATTCATTCAACAGCTAAAATAAATAAAACTGTCGATGTCCAAATATTTATGAACCGGACTAGATGCAGAAAAAGCTTTCGACAGAGTGAAGTAGATTCTTCTCTCACCAGCTGCTATACAGGAAATTTATACAGCAATTTTTTCACTTCCCATTACTAATGGAATAACCTGAAAAAAAAAATGAAATACGAAACATGAGACAGAAGGAAAGGATGTCCGCTCTCATCCCCTTTTGTTTTGTGCTTAGAACCGCTGGCTGCAGCAATACATCAAAATGACAACATTATGGGTATCAAAACATGCACATGACGTAACACTGTTCCAACAACAACCAAACAACTCATTCAGAAAGGTCACAAAGGTTATAGATTCATTTGCAGCAATGTCAGTTTACTCTATGAACAGCCACGGTATGGAGATAACTGGAGTCCTGCATCTCAGAAACAAAACACCAAATTCTCTTTCACCACAAGCAATAGCCTATAACTACGTAACACAATTTTTGTTCCTGACTGGCAGATTTTATTTTCCAATTGCTTAAGCCCCAAAATTATAGAAAATGGCAAAAGTACCAAAGGTGGGATTAACACACGGCAAGTCACCATGGCGTTTCTCATTGGATAATAATCCGCACAGGTCTCATCAACCCAAAGCATATTCTAAATGGTCAGAGTCATGCCCTTTGACCTCGTGCGGACCTACAGAAGACACTCTCCGTTACTTGAGGAACCAACAAAGCGACTTGTACAGTATTTCTTTGGCTGCAGGCGCAAAGGATAACTAACTATACCTTGCCAAGTTACTGTAACTAAACCATACCAGTCTAGAACGAGAATAGGAGAAAGGCTCCATGTATACCGTCCCAAGTTACCTACCTGCTGAAGCACAGTTTCAGGTAGTTCCATCAAAAAAGGTTTAATTCCTTCCGACTAAAGCTAAAAGTCCAATGTGAGCAGCAATACTGCAAGCAAGAGATCTACACATCTCAAAAAACTTTATCAGACAAGACTTAATCAGACAATGCACCAAGAAGGCAATGCAAGCATCAACAACAGGCATGGCGGGAACCAATAATTCACTTACTCACCACAAGCGGCACTTTTCAGAGGAAAACCAACTGTAAATGATAGCAAGTGAAAAGCCTCTGCTCCTGGTAGTGCAGGATAAAATAAACTTTAAAAAAATATAATTTAGTGGAGAATAACTTGGAAGTGAAGAGAGCTCAGTTCCACCCTGCTGCCAGAGATCCAATCAACAAAGTAGGCTAACTATAAGGGGTTTAGCCATACCCTAACCCTAACAAACTCTCAGCACTGATACAGGGAATGGTGGCAAGAAACACGTCCATTCTAATACAGTGCCTTGAAAAAGTATACATACCCCTTGAACTTTTCCACATTTTGTCACGTTACAACCACAAACTTAAATGTATTTTATTGTTAATTCATGTGATAGATCATCACAGAGTAGCACATAATTGTGAAGTGGAAAGACTTTTTTCTTATTTTATAAATAAAAATCTGAAAAGTGTGGCGTGCATTTGTAATCAGCCCCCTGTACTTTGATACCCCTAAATAAAATCCAGTGCAACCAACTGCCCTCAGAAGTCACCTAATTAGTAAATAGAATCCACATGTGTGTAATTTACTCTCAGCATAAACACAGCTGTTCTGTGAAGGCCTCAAAGGTTTGTTAGAGAACATTAGTGAACAAACAGCATCAAGAAGACCAAGGAACCAACCAGACAGGTCAGGGATAAAGTTGAGGTGTTTGAAGCAGGATTAGGTTATAAGAAATATCCCAAGCTTTGCACATCTTACGGAGCACTGTTCAATCATTTATCTGATAATGGAAAGAGTATGGCAACTGCAAACCTACCAAGACATGGCCATCCACCTAAACTGACAGGCCGGGCAGGGAGAGCAATAATCAGAGAAGCAGCCAAGAGGCCAATGGTCACTAGAGGAGCTGCAGAGATCCACAGCTCGGGTTGGAGAATCAACTATTAGTCGTGTACGCCACAAATCTGTCCTTTATGGAAGAGTGGCAAAAAGAATAAAAATAAAGCCATTGTTGAAAGAAAGATATGAAGTCCCGTTTGCAGTTTGCCACAAGCCATGTAGGGGACACAGCAAACATGTGGAAGAAGGTGCTTTGGTTAGATCTTTTTGGCCTAAATGCAAAAAGTTATGTGTGATAAGTTATGTATATAAAAATTATTAGCAAAAAATTATTAGCAAAAAATAAATGTAAAAAAAGGACTTATTACAAGTCATTGCAGAAACATATTGCATATGATCTCGGTCGTTTTGGACAGAGCGCAGGTGCGTGTTTCGAAGATGTCGAAACCGATACCTAGCTGTAAGTTAATTGCTTGATATTTGTTTCCGTCATATAAATAATTTTTTAGTTTATTCTTAAGGTAGGCAAACTAAGGCTTTAAATGCCATAGAAGCAATGACCGCTGAACTTTGTTCCAAACTGTACATCAAAAAACTTCACCAAACACTGATTGACATGCGTGCAGCCTCAGAGACATTCAGAAGCGCACATAAAAGCATTCATGATCGCTTCCATTTAAAAACCTCATCTAACGCTACATAAAAGGCGGACCATCAAGGCTACAAGGGTACTACGGATACCTGATTTGGTTCAGTTCATTCACTTAAAAGATTCATTATTTTGTACGAATCGTTCGCGAACGACACATCACTACTACACACACGAATCAGGTGTGTGGCTGCGGCTCCATTAATGTTGAACTCCAGTAAGTAAGGTATTTTATTCACTTTAAATAAAGCAATTATCTTTAATGTAGCTGATGCAGACTCATTCATACATTAGTTGCGGCAAAATTGCTGATTACCGATGTAATTTTCCATGAAACTGCTATATTAACGATTAAAATATTACTTATCTAGTTAACGTTAGCTTGTTTACAATAGCTTGTTGCATAGTGCACTGCAACTAACACGCCAAAGCCTTTTCCCATGCATTGTTTTATTTGTGACGGCTTGGCATAATGTTAACTTAACATTAACGGCCACAATTAGCATATTGTTTAGCTGTGCATTTACTAAATGAGCACTGTGCTATGTCCGAACTGACCCCACTGTATTTTTTTTGTATAATCAATTTCTATTCTGTTCTTAAATGTCTTAATTCATTTTAAATAAAATTTTAAACCTTTTTTTAATTCCTTGTTTTTATTGTTGTGATTATTTTTTTATGATAGTTTTACTTTCTTTATGTAAAGCACTTTGAATTACCATTGTGTATGAAATGTGCTACAGTATAAATAAACTTGCCTTGCCGTGTCATAGACTAGATAAAATGACAGAGAAAAGGAAAATGGACATAAGATCATTTTTCAGTGCACCTAAACGCCAAGTAAGTACAAAAAGTTCACATATTAAGGCAATTTGGCTTTAAGAATGAGTGCTTAAGAAAATACTAATGTCACAATATCAATCACAGGCAAAGGAGACAGAAATTATTGAGGGACAGGTAGTGCAGGGTCAATCAGATGTACAGTGTCAGGTAAGTGTGTTGTGCTTTTATTGAAGGGATAATGACAGAATTGTTTTTTTTTTTTTTTTGGGTGAACAATTTCTTTAATGTTTTCGGAGTTGTGGCTGTTCAGCAGATGAACATCACAGGCTCAAGAATTTACAGTATGATCTGTCAATTTAACAAGTGTAATGTAAACAAGTTAGTTATTATGAGTATGGAAAACATCTTTTCCTGCATTTTTTCTGCTTCAGGAGTCAGTCTGTTCTGAGACAGTGAGAGTAGACGAAGGGGCAGATTCAGAACGAGGGAGGGAGCCGGAGACAGCAGAACAAAGAGATGATATTGCCAGCACCAGCACAGGGCGCACAGTTTTTAGTTTAGGTCTCAGTGCCTGCACAAAGCCGTACCAACCACCTCCCCAGTGTATCGAAAAACAAATACTTTCAAATAAGTCATTGACATTTCAAGAGAAATGGTATAAAGACTTTCCATGGCTACATTACAGTCCATTACAGTGAAAGGGGTCTTATGTTTTTACTGCAGCAAAGGTGTTTCAAACCAGTCCTCTTTAGGTCATAGACCTGACGCTGCTTTCCTTAGTACAGGCTTTAGAAATTGGAAGAAAGCCACTGAAAAATTTACAGCACACCAGACCTCTCAAGCCCACCAACACTATGTGACTGTCACTGCATGTCAGCCAAACCCAGTCAGCGCCCAGTTATCTAGTGCATGGCGTAAACAGCAGGAGGTGGCAAGACATTGCTTTGAGGAAAATTGTTAGCTCTGTGCGGCATGTGGCAAGGCAAGGACAATCTTTAAGAGGCCATACTGAAGAATGTGGGAATCTGTATCAGCTCATAAAACTTAGGGCAGAAGATTATGATCCAGTTTTAGTGAAATAGTTAACAGATCGTGCCACTGTATATGTAAGCCCTCAATCGCAGAACGAAATCCTGAACATTATGGCCAATACAATAATCCGAGGGATTGCAAGTGAGATTAGGTCTCCAGCCCTTGTTCAGTTTTCTGTAATAGTTGGTGGCACCCAGGATATTTCTGGTGTCTGTCTGCGCTATGTGGACCATGACCTTATGCCACACGAGGAGTTTATTGGGTTGTACAGTTTATCAGAGACAACAGGCCAAGGCATTGCCAAAATAGTTACTGATGTGTTGTTGAGGCTCAATCTGCCAATGTCTGCTTTACGTGGGCAAAGTTGGTGGTGCCTCCAACATGACAGGAAAGTACAGTGGTGCACAGGCAGTAGTGAGGGAGCAGCAGCCATTAGCCCTCTATGTGCATTGTGGGGCACATTGTGTCAATTTAATCTCACAGGCTGGCTGCTCAGTCTCCCCAATGATCCGGGACTGCCTTTCTTGGGTAATTCATTTAGGCATCCTTTTCAACCAGTCAGGAAAATTTGAGAGAATGTTTGAAAACATAGTTACCTCTAAAACTGAACCCATCACCACACTGAAACCTCTATGTCCAACAAGGTGGACTGTGCGTAATTCTGCTATAATAGCTGTGCTAGGGCAGGATGAGCGGATCCTTGTTAGTCTAGAAGAGATGGCAAAAAGTGGATCTAGGACAGCTTCAACTGCCAGTGGCTTATTTGAGCACTTCAGTAAAGGTAAGACTGTGTTGGGTCTTACACTTGCTTCTGCTGTTGTTGGAGAACTTGAGTGCCTAAACATTCAGACTCAGACTGTCTCTAGTATGCAGGATGCAGTAGATTGTGTACAATCCTACCTTCGGGGAAAGAGCAATGACAAGAGCTATCTTGAATCATACGAGAAAGCTACATCATTGGTAAACTCCAGTTGACCCTATTGAGACAGCAAATTCAAGGCGTTTTGCTGGCAAAGCAGAGGACCATTACAGGGAAGAGTTCTTCAAAGTATTGGATTGTGTGAAGGTTCAGTTTGGTGAGCGTTTCAACCAAGACAGTCTAAAGTCTCTGCAAAGCTTAGAGAATGTCCTTTTGACTGGATTGTTAATTCAGTAGATAAGTACCCTGAGTTGCACAGAGGTACTCTTGCAGTACAGGTGCCTCTCTTTCACCAGAAATTCTCCTGTAGCAGCACTAGAGAGGCAGAAGAGGTCCAAAGGGGAATGCGTGGGTTGTTTGACCAAGTTGAGGTCCTTGTCAGAATTTTGTTGGTGGTTCCAGTGTCCTCATGTGAAGCTGAGAGGAGCTTCAGTGCATTGCGGAGACTAAAGACGTGGCTAAGGGCTACTATGCGCCAAGACAGATTTAACAGTCTCTTAGTCTGCAATGTGCACAAAGACAAGCTCGACAACCTTAATATAAACAACATATGGCAAGAGTTTTTGGGGCCCAGTGATACCAGGAAAAACACATTTGGTAGTTTGTTTAGTGTCCATTCATTAATGTAAGTTTGCTTTAAATTGCATTTGTTTTGTTTGGTTTTTTTTTACATAGAGCAGTTACTGTAAATTGATTATTTAATAATTGATTTTGTTACAAAACATTACTTATTTTATATATCTTTTTCACAATACCAGTCATGTTTAAATTTTATTGTATGTTGATGGCTTGACTGTAAACAACATAACAAACAATGCAATAAATAGTTTTGAGGAAAAATCTGCTTTGTCATTGAACCTGAGAAAAACTTTGAAAATAACCATAATGACGCAGTGTCCATGCTACAATAATAATGATTGAAGCAATGTTTTTCACTGTGGGGACATATCTTTATAAGTACAATTTGACTGTATTATTTGTGTCCCCTTCAAAAATTGCTCATGAGAAATTTTATATTTATTGTCCCCCCCCCACTGTTAAATGAAATTTACGCCCATGCGAGCGCGTTAATATAAACCTGCGCTGCTGGGAGACTCAACGCCTTCTGACCAATCAGAATCCAGAACTCATCAGCACTGTGGTTTATTTAAATGAAAGGCGCAAAAACGAGTGAACTTCTGTCGGAGACTAAACACTGACTAACTAAAGTTGATTCTTTTTGTAATTTCAGGGCAAGAGGGAGCAGCAGATAAAAGACAGTGCACAGTGTTGAACCATTTATGAAGCCAAAAGTCCAATAAGCAAGTGTGTTTCCTGTCTTCCTGGTGGTGTAGTGGTTAGTGCCACAGCCTATGATACAGGAGATTCCTGGTTCAAGTCATGCTTTTGCTTTTTTTTTTGTAGCACAAGGTGAGGATTAAAAGACAAAAGTAAAAAAAAAACATTTGTAAGCAAGAGATCCTGTGGCTCAGTCGGATGAGCGTCGCCTCTGGTGTGAGAGGTTGCTGGTTCAAACCCCGGCCAGGTTCTCCAGGATACGAGCGGACAAGCCCCAGGAATGGGGGGGATATCCGGGCAGCTGCCCCCCCAGAGTCCGGGAAGAAGAACAGGACGGGTTATGGCCCATGAAGAGGGAGTGTCGACTTAGTTTTTGCATATATATAGAAAATGCTGTTTAAAAACAATCACCCACACTTTTTTTCAGATTTTTCAAGTATGAGCCTCCTCAGCAACCCACTTTGTCCACACCCACTTCACTCACCATACCATCCGTGATGGTATCACGCTGGACTTGAACCAGCAACCTCTGACATCAAGGTCAAGGCTTTTACCACAAGGCCACCAAGCCTCACACAAGGTACCAGGTGTCGTAGTACTTTTGTCTTTTAAAATGATAAGTGCAAAACTAAAAAAAAAAAAAAAAAAGTCTCATCTTGGATGGCAGTTCTTCAGTCAGTGCTGAGATCTCACCAGCTTTTACTGCAGAAACTTCACACTGGACTTCAAGCAGCTTGGATTCTGAGCCTCTCCACTCTTCCTCCAGACTCTAGGAGCTTGATTTACAAATGAAATGCAAAATTTACTTTCATCTGAAAAGATGACTTTGGAGCACTGAGTAACAGTCCAGTTGGTTTTCTCCTTAGTCCAGATAAGAGCTTCTGTTGATGATGTCTCTGGTTCAGGAGAGGCTTGATATTAGGAATGTGACAGTTGTAGCTCCTTTCCTGAAGACGTCTGTGTGTGGAGGCTCTTGATGCTTGACACCAGCTTCAGTCCACTCCTTGTGAAGATCTCCCAAGTTCTTGAATCTACTTTTCTTGACAATCCTCTCAAGGCTGAGCTCATCCCGGTCGCTTGTGCACCTTTTACTACCACACTTTTCCTTTCCAGTCAACTTTCCATTACAGTTTTTCTGAATTGCTAAAACACTAAATCCCATTGTAAAAACTAAACTGTCAACTACCAAAACTCTTTCATAAAATCAATCCCACAGTTGTCAAAATCTTAAACACTATTCATCTGGTTAGGACCCAATTTGCAAATCTGAATCTCTTATTTACCAAAACTCTAAACACATTCTCAAACACAAAACACATTTAGCAGTGTGGTGCACTTGTAGGGCTACAGAAGTTAAACACAACTAACACACTGTTTTCATCATTTACACACTACCACTCAAAATTGAAAACAAATGTGTCCAATCAGTGAACCCAATTAGTAAACAGTATATAAGCCTAGTCAAATGCAAATGGCATGACTGGACCTTCAGAGAAGAAAACATGGTAAAAAGTATACTTGTCTCAGTAAGACAATCATTACATAATGGACAACAAAATAATCGAGAAAAACTGTGAATGTTTTTTTTTTTTTTTTTAGAATTGAAAGACGGCCACATGAGGGTGGAAGAACACGCATGTTCTCACAACACCAGGAGACACTTATTGTGGATATGGTCCGTCAAAGTAATGCAATTCGACTGCGTGAATACAGCAGAGGATTATAGAAGAAAACATACATTTTGAGGGAACACATAGTGTGAGTCTGTCAACAATTGACCGTGTCCTGCAACACAACAAGATAAGGATGAAACAAGTTTATCGGGTACCATTTGAGCGAAACTGTGAGAAAGTGAAAGAGCAACAGTGTCAATATGTGCAAGTAAGTAAACTTCTACAGTAAACTCAGTACTAGAATATATACTGTATTGTCTGGGAAGCGGCACATGTATACATCATACTGTGTCATTTACAAAACTAAATGTTGTTTGTTTTCACTGTGTACCGAGAATCTTTGAGCTTGACTCAATGGTTAGGCCTCATGAATACATCTTCATGGATGAAGCTGGATTCAATCTAGCAAAAAGGAGAAGAAGAGGTCGAAACGTCATAGGTCAACGTGCCATTATTGAACTGCCTGGCCAGCGTGGTGGAAATGTAACTATCTGTGCTGCCACCAGCAGCTATGGGGTTCTCCACAGTCACACACCGAAATTCTACTAACATTCCTGGATGGGCTAAGGGATGCTTTGCTTGAGCAGAGAGATTGCGAGCAGGCAGAGCATCCCATCTATGTTATCATTTGGGACAATGTGAGCTTTCACCGTGGTCCAAGAATACGCGATTGGTTTCACAATTGAGCAGCATTTTATGAATGTGTTTCTTCCACCATACTCTCCCTTTTTAAACCCTATTGAGGAGTTTTTCTCTGCATGGAGATGGAAAGTATATTCAATTCAATTCAATTCAACTTTATTTATATAGCGCTTTATATGACCAAAACCCTTACACACAGAAAAATCTACTTCAAGCAATTAATGGAGCATGTGGTGAGATAGGAGTGGAATCTTGCCAGGGCTGGATTCGGCATGATAAAGGATTCTTTCCTTGTTGCAAGGGAGAACATAGCACGTGATGTGGATGAAGCCCCGTGGCCTCACCCAGCACAGAGGCGAGATGCTGAGGCAGAATAAATTATCTCAATATGCTGTAAAAATATATAATTTTTTTTATATAAAACTTTTTTTGCTGCAGTTCTTTTTTTGTTTATATGCGAGTACAAGAATAAATGAATAAATAAATATTTTCCTGCTATCCCACAGTGTTTCGTATTTATTTATATAGTCTGTAATTATTGCACATTGGCTGGTTTTGTGTGGTTTTTGACAGTAGTGCTTGATTTTGAGTAAAGTTAAAATAGTTTTGGGTCAAATGTTTGGTTTTGCAAGACAAGTCGAAGGTTTTGTGAGTGTAGCTTGAATTTTAGAGTTTGTGTTTAGTGTTTTGAGACAAAGAGATGAGATTTTAGGAAGTGTGTTTTAGCAATTCAGAAAAACTGTAATAAGCTTCAATACAGCACTCTGTGAACAGCAGCCTTTTCAGCAACGACCTTCTGCGGTGTGATTGTGGTTGTGAACTGAACTAGACTGAGAGATACACAGTGTTTATACTGTCTTCATTTATCACTTACTCGAAAAACTTGAAACTTGAAATAAAATATTCTAATCATTCAGGATGGTGTTATTGAATTTTTTTGAGATGTAGGCCAAATTAGAATAGAAAATGCATAATTTAGTTTACATTTAATGAGAGCAGAACCATGACCTCCATCTGCCCTTCATGTGCTGTACAGACTGAAACAGTACCCCAGCAGTACCACACCTCATGTGTAGTGAACGTATTTTACTCACAGCGTGATCGAATGCTACACAGTTGATGACCATGAAGTTCTCCAGGTCGTATTTGTAGGGAGCGTAGTTTCCATGCCACACCACCACGTTAAAAGGTGAAAAGTCCTGCAAAACAAAAAGTGTTTAAACACACGCCTCATAACAGAAAACTCATAAACTTTTATTCCTCTGGTTATCTTTCTAACATCAGTTAAACTTTTGATAAACTTATTTAATTTTTCTTCATTTTGTTTGTTTAAAAAAGAGGAAAATATAAATGTAGATTTAAGGCTTAAAGCTTTTGTCTGTCTTTGTTTTTACTGGCTAATCTTTACTTCCTCGTGTTTCCACTATTCTTTCCTTCTGCTTTTGATGCACTGTTTCTCTTAATTTTTTTTTCCTTTTTGTCTTTTTTTTTTCTTTCTTTCTTTCTTTCTTTCTTTCTCTTGTTGCTAATCCTACCTATCCATATTCTACAAATAT
>JAOVYU010041403.1:0-10755 GCA_025674565.1 Synodontis membranacea
GTGTGTGTGTGTGTGTGTGTGTGTGTGTGTGTGTGTGTGTTATTAGTAAGTACACTATCAGAGTGTGTTGTGATTGATGAAGGAGTGTGGTGCAGTGTGTGTGCATGAGAGAGGTTACTAGAGAAATAACATCATAATCTTACACGTACACCACTGTACTCAAACACACACACACACACACACACACACACACACACGCACACACACGTCCTCTCCGTCCTTTGTAAGAGATTTTTTAGGATTTTAGAGCATGACTGAGGTAGAGAAATATCATATATGGTCATGTATGAGTACAGTTCATTCTGACATTATTAAGTCTCAGTACAAACAGCTAATGTGTTTTGGCTCATCGCCAAAAAAAGGTTGGGAACAGACTACATGTATGAATAGAATTGCCTACACATGAATTTAGACGAGGACGTCATGTATGTGCTTCAACTTGAGTGATTGTCACAGGTGGTAGACTCACAGACACACAAAATATGAGAGTCTATATGATCCAACACACACACATAAAGGAACATAGAAAATACAAATCATAAGGTATAATGATGTCAAAAGTCATTACTGCTGAAGTAAATACATTTTATGTCTTATCTTCATTAGACAACTGAATAATGTGGGGTACAACTGTGAATTAATAAGCAATCTAAAGAAGTTGATTGGTTTTATATAACCTTGCTTGGTAATTTTAGCCTTCTGAAAAGCATGGGTGGAGTCAGTAAGAGGAGGTGTGACTGACAACGTACATCTGTCAAAAGGTTGCTAAATTTATCAAATGTGTTTTTGTATGAAAACAGTTCAGTTGAGACAGTATGCCAGAATATCATGAAGATGTTTTGGAGTGGATTGGACTCCAGAATGTTCCAAAAGGATATTCTTGGCAGTTAATGGAATCATGTCAATAAATGCCTAATTATTCTGTACTCTTTGTGCCTCCTTTTGCCTCGATGATTTTCTCTAAGCTATGAATGAGTTCAAATGACATAATAGAGATCCGATGTGATTAATGAGTTTCCACGACACCTTCTGCCAGGAGATATTCATTGCTTTGGGGAAAAAAACCTGTAGCATGACACACCACCTCTGGAGAAGGCGAGAGATTCTGGATCAGTGAGACCTCGGGACAAGCTGCAGAGACACAAAGAGACACAGATTTTGAACACTGTCAGATTTATTCATTTATAAATGAGACTCGGTAAAGCAACAACAGTGAAATTAAAAGCAATTTAGTAACACAGTTTCTGGCTGCATGAACTGTAAAGTATAGATTTGTACTGGATATCTAAGAAACATTTATTAATAAAGTGCTATACAGTTTTATTAAGGCGGAGGTGTAAACACCAGAGAGTTTACACTTATTAATATTCTGGTTGTTATGGAAAGTGTTCCATTTGATGAAAAAATGTTAATGTGTAACACTGATAAAGGATCAGGTTCAGATGTTAAACAATTTTTCATGGTGAACAGTAAAATCTCCTGGAAATCAGTGTGAGAGAATAAAAAGGAAATACAGTGCTATTCGTGTGTATACTGTATGTATAGTATTCTAGCTTCATCAGAAACACATTAACCTTTGACCTACATCTGTCATATTGTTATGAATTATGAGGACCTTTGAAATGACCTTTGACCTCACCTGTCAAAACAAAGTTTGATGGAAGGCACAAACTATTTATATACATTACTGTGCAAAAGTCTTAGGCACATGCAAGGAAATGATGTAGAGTCATGGTGACTTCAAAAATTATGAAATTAAATCTGTTCACTTAAAATAAAAATATTACAACATGCAGTAAATGGTGATGAACTAAGTGTTTCTTTTATGGTTCGGTGCTCAATCAGCACTATCTCCTTCTTCAAGCTGTTGTGCTGAATCACGCAGGTGTAGTTGTGTTTCTGCAGCTCCTCAGCTGGGACTTTCGGAATGTTTCTCTTCTGGAAGCTTCCATCCTGGTTGGGTAACGTCTCTCTGAGCTCCACGTCCTCATACACGTCGTCTCCGTCCTTCCGCCAGGAGATATTTATTTCGTTGGGGAAAAACCTGTAGCATGACACACCACCTCTGGAGAAGACGAGAGATTCTGGAACAGTGACACCTAGGAGCAAACTGCAGAGACACACAGAGACATGAATAATGAACACTGTCAGATTTATTCATTTATAAATGAGACTACGTAAAGCAAAAACAGTAAAAATTAAAAGCAATTTAGCTACACACTTTCTGGCTGCATGTACTGTAAAGGATAGATTTGTACTGGATATCTATAAAACATTTACTAATAAAATGGTATACAGTGTTATTAAGGTGGAGTTGTAAATACCAGAGAGTGTACACTTATTAATATTCTTGATGTTATGGAAACTGTTGCATTTGATGAATAATGTTAATGTGTAACACTGATAAAGGATCACGTTCAGATGTTAAACACTCTTTTATGGTGAACAGTAAAATCTGCAGGAAATCAGTGTGAGTGAATGTAAAAAGAGTGTGCTATTAGTGTATACACTGTGTGTGTGTGTGTGTGTGTGTGTGTGTGTGTGTGTGTGTGTGTGTGTGTGTCAACAGATCACACACTTTACCTTTCCTCTCCAGAGTCTCTCTAGCATAAGCCAGAAACTTCTTCAACCTTTCAATACTGCCGTATGTCAGGAAGTTCTTGCAGTATTGAGCGTCATGTCCTGCAGACTTCCACTTGTTTTCGGTGATCACAGCTTGTGGTTTGGCTGCAGACCAGGAGACACCTTTCGGATCCAAACTGATATAATCTTCTCCATCATAACCGTACTGTGTGTATCCTCTAGTGGTGCCGTCATCATCAAGCTCACAGCCGTACATGAACTGTGCTGTGTGTATTCCTACAGACACACGCAGATACATTGATACACAGATACACATACATACACACTCACACACACACATGCAAACAGAAACAGAAAAGGTGAGCTCAGCTGAACTCCTTCTCCTCTGTCACTGCTTAATTCTACACTATGTTGATTAATCTCACAGTTCTGAGTAAAAACCAGTCAATAACTCATTAAGAAAGAACATTGGGCTACTCTCCAATGTCTGCTCCCTGGATAATAAACTGGACTATATCCAACTTCAACAGACTACCCAGCGTGAATTCAGATACCGCTTTGTCTTTGTTTTCACAGAGATAGAGTTCCAGGTGCCACCATTCAGCTAGAAGGACTAACCACATTTCATGCCAACAGAAATGCAGCACTGTGCAGTAAGACTCGTGGTGGTGGTTCATGTATTTACATAAATAAGAAATGGTGCAAGAAGTCTATGCTAGTTTCTAGCTACTGCTCACGTTTGGTGGAGTTTGTGACTGTTAGGTGTAGACCATTTTATTTACTACAGCAATTCACCACTGTGTTAATTGTTGGAGTGTGCATTCCCCAGCGCTAATGCAAAAGAGGCGCTCTGTGAGATTTACATGGCTATTAGTGGACTACAGAATCCTGATGGACTGTTTATCATTGCCAGAGATTTCAATCATGGAAAGACAGTCCTTCAAAAAAATCCATCAACATGTGCAACAAGAGAGAAAAACACTCTGGACCTTGTCTACACCAACATTCCCAGCGTGTACCGTGTGGAGCCCCACCTCACCTCGGCTACTCAGACCACATCTCTGTTATGCTAATTCCAGATTACAGACTGGGTAGTCAGATGCCCCAAACTGGTTCTGAAGCAGGTGAGAACCTGTCTTGTGGGAGCAACATCTGCTCTTCAGGAGTCTCATTTATAAAATTTTGGGTAGAACTCAAAAAGGGAACACTTTTAGAACACTCTTAGAACACTAAAAGTAGAAAAACGAAAACGAAAGAAAACAAAAATGACGTACGCAAAGAAAATGTCAGATTTATAACAATGTGCACACGCACACCTTCAAGCAATATACGCTTTATAAATAGCATTCTACTTGGGATGGTGCGCTCATGCATTTGCCACATATTCCGCCCTCTACACACTGCCATTCAACCATACATGGTCAATGCAAATCACCTCATGCATATTTAAGCCTCCGATGTAAACCTGAAAAACTCATGGCAACCGAGGGGAAAAGTAAGAAGCGAAATTTACCTGAAACCTAGATAGATGTGCTTGTGGGTGAAGTGGAAAGCAGAAAACAATAGTTTGTTGGTCACAGTAGTGGGGTGACAAACAAAAAGAAATGCTAAGAATGAAGTGAGTGCTGCAAACAGGACGGTGACCGAAAAAAAAAAAAAAGTGGTCAGATTTGAAAGTCATTATAAAAAAAGAAATGCATCGAAAGAGCATGTCTGCTACTGGAGGCAGTGACGGCACATCAGAGCTGACACCTCTGGAAACCCGGATGACTTCAATACTAGGGGAAACAAGTGTGTGTGTGTGTGGGGGGGGGGTCTGAGAAACAGAGAGACACCAAACTTTCTGCATCTAACTGCGCAATGTATGACATCTTCGGCACTCCCTGGTAAAATGGCCGGTACACACAAAATGTGACGTAGTACTTACGTAAACTAATACAACCCATTGACCGTGGGACACACGCATTTTTACACAACAATCTTACATACCACACGACATTTATGTCATGGACATAATGATTCATATCTCCTTGTTTGTGGTGTCTTGATCTTGAAGGTATGATTTATGTGCTATAGAAGCAGGTGGTATTAATAGTATTGTGTTGTGTCTTTTAGCTGCTGTAAGATAAAATTCCTTCACTAGGTGTGAAACAAACCAAGAGGCGGAGAAAAACATTCAAAGATGGCTTCAGTTTTCACCTGACAGGGATGGAGGAAGGAAGGAACATGCAACAGGGCAAATGACAATTACATTGCTTACAGTATATTTACTTGTTTTGTATTTGGATTTGTTTGTGTGATTTTGACACAGTTGTACCTAAATTTTGGGGCAGATAGTGGCTTAATAGCTGGGGAAGTGTCCTTATAACCAAAAGATTGCAGGTTCAAATCCCACGGCCAGCAGGTACCACTGAGGTACCCTGAGCAAGGTGCCGCCCCCAAGCACTGCTCAGCTATTACTGAAAATAGCTGCCACTGCTATGTGTCACTTCACATATGGGTCAAATGCAGAGAAAAACAATTTCCCTTCAGGGATTAATAAAGTACTCTAAATGACACTTTTTATTAGATATTCTTGTTCTTAGATATTTTGTGTGTTGTAAAGTGTTTTAAATGCCTCGTCTGTTTGTTGTTACAAAGTTACAAGTTACAAAGTGAAGTGTAATTAAATATAATTTATAAATCATTAGTTTGTTGAAAAGCATTTATTTATAGTTAAAAGTAATAGTAAAAATAAACTTTATTGAAATCAATCGTGTAGTCACTGTGTTGTATGTGCGTAACTGTGCCTATTATGGCCTGAATCAGGAAGAACCATTTCTGGGTCGTCACTGGGCCATCATTCTTTGTGGTATCTGGGCCAGAGGAAAATGGATTGTGTGGGTCAGATCTGGCCCAACAGAATTTTGCTAACTGGGATATTTATTCACTGTTAAATATGTGACTGAATAAGTGAAATTAAATGTATGGTGTATGATTCACTAGCACAAGGAATTATTATATACGTACATCGCCACTACCCTTCACCTGGCACTCACCCACCTGGACTGGGTCTCATCAGGAAGAATGATGAGTCAGCATACAGAGATTAGGTGCAACGGCTAACGGACTGGTGCAGAGTCAACAACCTGTCTCTGAACGTGGACACATCAAAAGAGATGGTGGTTGACTTCAGGAGATCACAGAGCATCCACTCACTGCTGAACATCGACGGTTCCTCTGTGGAGATTAAATTCCTTGGTGCTCACCTGGACCACCTCTTCCCTCCATAACCGACATACAGAGATAAAATGTGTATGTGAGTGTAATAAGATCTAATTGTGTGTTTGTAATTAAGGGTGTGGGTTTGAGTTTTTGTAATAAGGCATGTGTAACCTTTGTGTGTGTATGTGTGTGTTAGTATATGATAGTGTTGAGTGCATTTCACCTTTAGTCTGATTAAAGCTGTGCATTGCAGTAACCACATTGTCTTTGAACCACTCCTGGCTAGACTGAATTAGGAACACCAACACCAATCTTCTTTGCCCACTCAGTCTTTAGGATCGCCTTCTTGATGTTGCTGTCATAGTACACATACTGCTCTCCATCCACCAGACCAATAGCAGTGAACTCTGGGAAATGTAGTCCTGTGACTGCAGTGAAGAAGTACCGCAGAGTGTGTGTATCTGTAAAGATTGAAATTAATTTAGTAACCCTAACCATATATAAAGTAAAACAAACAAAAAAACACCAGTAATTAACACCCCAACCTACTGACTGAGTGGTTATCTCCAGTTTCCCAACATACACACACACACACACACACACACAGATCAAAAACAGAGGAGTATTGTCCTCAGTTTTAATTTCACCTGAATTTAATAAACATTACAATTGTTACCATACACCAGATAAGCAGTGTTGTGTTTTTAACCTTATTGTTAACGTCACAAGTTTCTTCTCTCAGTGTCAGAACTCAAGAACACCAAAAGGGCCAGACAACCATTAAAAACAACTGTGGTTAATGACAAGCGTTCTTAGTGAAAAAAAAAACTATTATTCACTACTCATACAAAATATAAATTGTCATGTCTTGGTCACAGTTTATTAAAAGTGGAACAACTAAATAGATGATGCTGTGCCCAGAATATTTCCTCTCTGCCATGCGTGGGGAGAATCAACAATCACACAGACACAGAAAACTTTAAAATTCAGCTCTTAATTATGGGTCTAGGAAGTAGTCAGTGGGAGCACGCGCCACGCCCCCTCCAGGAATGCGAAAGACAGGGTGCACTTCCTCTCTCCCGATCAGCGCTCAGCGCGCGCCACGCTCCCCCTGGGAATGCACATGCCGGTAGCGAGCGCGCGCATGACGGACAGCTGTCCGGCATTATCGCTGATTGGAAGAGAGTATAAAAAGAAGCTTTATCGCAGGCCTCGGCGAGTAATGTTAACGGCATTCAATGTAAGTCACTTCCCGCGGTCATTCCGCCGTCCAGGACGTTAAGGGCATGTTGGTCCTCTCGGACTTTGAGCGCTATAATGGACTGAGTGTTTTGCTTTTTGCCTAAGTTTGAGTTTAACTGCTTTTTGAGCTGTGCGGTTTTGCCGGCCTTTTGAGTTCATTTGTTCCAGTATGCTTTTGTTATATACTCATGTTTTGTTTAAATAAAGTCTTTCAGTCTAATTTAAATTTCATGCCTGTGCCTTTATCCTGCGTCTGTGTCCGCCCTGCCTACTCCCACTCTCATACATTCATTCATGAGAGAGGAAACGTGACAAAAAAATTGTGACAAAACATACAAACTCAAAAACTGCTCAAAGTACAAGTTTTATATATATATTTTTTATTATTATCATTATTATTATTATTAATTCAATATGATTAACCAATATGATCTGTGAAATTTGATACAAATAATTGCATGTAATTTTCTCTGAAACCTAACGTGGAAAAGACGCATTTTAAGTAATGAAGATATTAAAGACCATACTGTTCATTGAAAGGTACAATCAGCATGTATACACCCACATTTATCAGTTTCACACCCATACTGTCCTGTGAAGTTGTTTTTATCAGTATACCGCATTTTTATAGCACGCAGAATCCCGAATATCGAACCGTCAGCTGACATTATCCACATGTTCATTAAAGGCTTAATTAACTAATAGCTAGCTTGCACTCACCTGCTGATGAAAGATAAACAGAAGATGTGAGGATCAGCAAAACTTTCAGTACAGTGCTGGAGTGCTCCATCTAAACATTTAACCAAAAAAATTTTGATAAAAAAAATGAAATAAGCACCTCTGTAAATTAACTCGTTCCAGGTTAATCTTTGAATTACTGAATCAAATAAGAATCCAATTCAATAAGATTTCAGGATTCAGGCTCATCATCATTTGCTGAGAGGAACTGAGGCAGGCAGGTAAACTAACACCTGTCCAGCACCTCAGGGCTGATCTCTGTTATACCTCTAGGGGGCAGTATTGCTTCAACTCCACCAGAGCCATAGATATATAGCGTGCGGCCAGCTCAGTTTCAACTGTTCTGCCCTCTGATTGGCCCAAACGTCGTCACGTGTTTCATGTGCGCCATGTTGTTACCCATCATCCACCAAAATTCCCATTCACTTCTTTGGATGTTGACAGATGATGATAAGGTTTTCTTAATTTTTTTTCACATATTTAAACTCTGGGGATGCCCTGCTGTGTAGCGTATGGCTGTGGCACCAAACCTCAAAAGGGGAAACGAATGCATCATTTCCCCCACAACCTGGAGCGAAGAAAAATGTTGGAATCCATGGTCAGAAGAAAGAACTGAAAATCAAATATTAATTCTTTCTTGTGTGAGGTAAGTTATGTCTCTCTTTTCTATAACTAAAGACTAATAGCTTGTATGTGAGTCTATAGAGCTTGCAATAACTGGCACCAAGTCGTTTCTTAAGTGAAGTAATTGTCTGTGATGACAATGTCCTTTAGAGACAAAATGTACACAAAAAAATGTTACTTGTGTTAATACCGATCTCTATATAAAATATGAATGTGTTATGGTTAGCTTGAGTTAGCTTGCTAATACACATACGAGCTGTGCTCCGGTTATGACTGAGTGAGAGTAATTTATCACAGAGGCTATTTTTGGTAGGATGTAGGACATAAACGAAAAGAGAATGATTTTCTTGTAAACTGAATAGATGTGTGTATTTGGTGTAATACTGGAGATATGCTTGTTGTAGAAATACAACTTCATGTTGCCTTTTTTATCTCATGCCGTGCCGAGATTCCGGAGGAGAAGAAGAAGAAAACAAAAGGAGTCATGTTTTGCGGAATAATGCAAAAGTTTTGGCTCATATTGCGAAGATTTTGGGTTATAATGCAAAATGTTTGCAATATAACGCAAAATATTTGGGTTATAACGCAGAACATGGCTTCTTTTTTTTTCTTCTGCTGTTTTTTTCTCCTCCTTGGTTCCCTTTGGCACTACGTATTGCAGTGACGCACATGCCAGAGAAAGGTAAACTTTATGGCCACTTTAGCGCTATTTGCCGTTTTTGGGGGGTGAATGAACACGGATATATTTTTGTTATATTGTTTTCCATGTAACTGGGTGCTGGTGATGGCATTTATGAAAATAAATGTGGCGAAAATAAGAGTTTTATTCAAACACCACCTCTTCGCCCCATAGACGTCCATTGTAGAATCCTCGGAGGATGGGTAACAACATGGCGCCCATTTTTTTTGAGTTGGCTGCACTCTATATATCTATGACTCTGTGGAAACATTTATAACAGTGCCCTCAGGTGGTCAAAATCATGAAGTGCAACTTCATACAATGTCCTACTGGAGACTGCTGTAGGGTTTAATCTAATAAAATCTTCGTTGCACTCATTTAATCCCT
Organism: Synodontis membranacea; assembly: GCA_025674565.1. Classification (NCBI taxonomy): domain Eukaryota; kingdom Metazoa; phylum Chordata; class Actinopteri; order Siluriformes; family Mochokidae; genus Synodontis; species Synodontis membranacea. The sequence continues at coordinate 9,458 of JAOVYU010041403.1, forward strand.
ATCACTAATTAAATAATTAATGTTAAAAATGTATTTTGCAAAACCTTTTGTTACATTAATATAACCCAGTGTATAGCTGTATCTCCTCACATGATACTTGTAGAATAGTTTACATTCAGTATTTATACAGAAATAACAATTTATTTATTCACCATAGAATTAGCTCATTAACTCATTCTCTGCAGATTTATCAGTACTAGTTTAACAGTTAGCTGAACACAACACTCAGAACTCATTATAACTGTTTCACACAAGTATAATTTCAAATGTTTGATTGGTAAATAAACCACTGCAGTCTTAATTCAAAGTAAAAAAAGCTCTTAACCTTAATCAAACATGGTGGGAAAAGAGTAAGCTAATGTAACCGGTCTCGTTTGGGTCTTTGTTTACGGATCAATCGCGCCAAGCGAGTCCAGTTAAAAATAGTCCCGGTAGTAATTCCAAGAGTTGATCCTCTCACTCTGCGTTGTGTATTTGTTTCCTTGTGTGTGGTGTGTGGATGTGGGAAAGAGGGGGTCGACACCGCATGGCTTCTGTTGGACTCGGATCTGACATCCTTTTATTTGCACATGTCTGGAAATGAGCAGGAAGAAACCACAATAACTCCCTTACATCACGTGGCAGCTTGCACACTGCCCATGTGCACCTCTTCCCCGAAGAGAAGAAAGAAAAAGAGGAAGAGGAAACACGCCACGCCCCTTTTATACCCGTGGGAGGTGCCATGAAGCAAGGCTTTCTGGGAATTCTCCTATTCATTACTACCAGGATTTTACTAAGTATAAGGAATTTTGAGTAATTATACATATCAAAACAACTTTGTTACACTAAGCTAATCAGAAAACAGAGCATTTTACTAAATCTTCATGAACATTTTTAAAGGAAGAAACATGCGCGCCGGTAAAATAGCTGAATCATTGTGTACTGTACGTTAGCATGGCTCGTGAAACTTAGCTTCCGTTGTTCACTGAAACTTACAACAATAACAAAATAGTTATCTGACTTCTCTATGTGGGTTTACATGTTTTTTTGTTTTTTTTTGTATTTTACACATTTTACTAACCTGAAAAACAGGAGAATAATAATGAAGCAGAGAAACAGCCTTTAACTTCTCTGCAGTTATGAGAAAACCCATAATGAAGACATGGAGAATCTCTATGGGACAGCGGCCCCCGCTGTTGGGAGTGAGAACAACACACTTAGGCTTAGAAGAAACCTTATATAAGTGCCATATATATTTGTATGTGTACTTTCCAATTTGTACCCGTAAAAAGAAGTTTGTGCGTACTGAAAACAATTTG
>JAOVYU010041458.1:0-10752 GCA_025674565.1 Synodontis membranacea
CACTGTCTTTTATAGAGAAAGCTAGCTCTACAAGCTAGTCAGAGTCATTAGGTATTGTATGTGTTGTGCCAATAATGCAATAATGCGGTGAAAAAAAATCACTTTTAATACTTAAATATTTCTAAAAGCAAGTACTTCAGTACTTTAACTTAAGTAAAAATTTGACTGCACGACTTTCACTTGGAGTATTGGAGTAACATTTGACCAGTGGTATCTGTACTTTCACTTAAGTAATTAATGTGAGTACTTTGTCCACCTCTGTTAATATTAATATTTTAATGTTTGTAAAGTTGTTTTTAGGGTCTATAACAAATACGTAAGCTCTACTTAATTCTATAACGTTTTAAGAAAATTCATTCGTTTGTTCATCCTGACAACTACGAGACATTTTAAGCTTCTGAACTTGTGGGATTTTTTTTTTTTAGTGTGACAGTCTTTAGCAGGAGCAGCAATTTAGTTCCGAACTCGTCTGCTTCTGTGAAATTATCGCTAAAACAATGTAACGACCCCTCCTGAGTATATAAAGCTTTATTATTGCATTTGAATAAATCATTTATCTACCACAACAGATAATAAACTATACTATGTCATAACCAAGGCAAACACCACGACAGTGCCATGTTTTGTTCATTCTTGCTAGGCAACGTGTGCAGTCAACAGAAATGCGGTGCACTTTGCTGTGGCGCTTTATAAACCCGTGGAATGATTCACTCTTTGTGCGCACATAAGAATCATGTAAGAAAAGCGATGAAAGCATGGAAGTGATGTGTGCAGCCACTCAATGAGAACATAACCAAAGATTTCGGTAGCTACACTGGTTGTAACATTTGCATAGTGACTCTGCTGATAAACAGCTGATCAACTTCATTTTTCCATTTACCTCTAAGAAAAAAAAAAGGTTTATTTTGTTTGTTTGTTTATATCTAGAATTTTTATGACAGTACAAGAAGATAACAGTTTGGTCTGTGCAGTTAGTGCCCTTGTAGAGAAGAAAATAAATATTGGATAAAAGATTTCCTTGAAGAAATTTGAATCATGTAGGCACTGACGGACAAGTAGGTAATGAGTTACACCTCCCAACCCCCTCTCAACAAAGCGCCGTAGTCCATTGTTAGTTTTAATGATTTGGCTGAAACCAATTATCACAAGTACCCTACCACCATCAATCATTCTCTAATATAATTCATCAATCATTCTCTCATCATAATTCTATACAAATGTAGATGCAGATTGCAAATGTATAAATATGCATGCTATTTTTTTTTTTTTTTTTTTTAGAAACAATGCATGTCGCAATCGTTTTTGTGAACAAAGCTTTGTGGATGTATAGGCTTTTACAATAAAATCGTTATTAATTGACCCTGAAATTTAGCACAAAAAAATTATTTTTTTTCTTTTTGGTCAACTGCATGTTTATTTACAGTAATTCATAAGAAAAAATGATATACATTTTACAAGGTAAACATATGAGAGTAAAAAATGAGAATAAAAAAAGTGTATACTTAACAGCTTAGTATACCGTGTGTCAAGATACTGAAACCCCTTGAATGCTGCGCCTCCACCTCACATTTTTGTATTTCCAAGTGGAGCGATATTTAACCGACAGCCTAGAACAGTAGCCTAGGTGTGACCCCAACCCCCTCCTAACGACCGTGCCATGAATCACTTGGTCAACTGAACACCTCAGAAGTTCCCTTCAATGTATGCTGATGTTTTACAAGTAGCTTTAAACACCATTCAAAAGCTTATATTTCATATAGTCTACATTTCTGGCAGATGTCATAAGTTTTGTTCCCTGAACATCTGTTTTTATTCATTGTGCTAACAATGGTGGTTTTGTTTGCCAGTGGTTATATTTCTTCCTTTCCCCGGGAAAGGCTCCACAACAAATACACATTACAACATTGTCTGATAACGGCTGACCAGCTGCCCTACTTCCATCTTTCCATAGATAGGGAATTGTGTTCAATGTGTATTTTGTTTCAACATCAGCCGCTACCCAGAATTTGATACTAAACCTGTCAGGTTTATTGGCCATATAATGCGTGAACGACAGCTCGCCTTGGTAGGGAACAATTGTTCATCTACATTTATGTTCACACCGGGTGTGTAAGAAGCAATTCTGTTTTTCACAAATTTATCGAATATCTCCGAGATCATAATAGCTCCGCCCTTTTATCACCTGCCAGTTGCCATCCGTTCTCAAAAGCAGTCATTATAGCTATTGTATGGATTGCATTTGCAAAGTTCCTGCAAACTGTCTCATCTTCCTTTATATGGAATGTAATATTGGTAAGCCAGCACGAAAACTTGTAGCAGCAATCCTAAGTAATGGTATCATAATTAACCATCTGGAAAAAGGAGTGTGGTTCTCGGGGTGAATGTGCTTCCCATGCTGTACTGTTGACTGTGTGGTGAATAAACTTCTCCCAGCCATTTGCATTGGGCAGCAATCAAGCTAAACTTGTATCTCCATATGTGTTCCGGCGGTAAAATGGTAAGTTTGAGCGCACCGTTGAGGAACTATGAAAGATCCAAGCGGGTCATCAGGTAGCAGAGCAACTGCCGAGGAAGAGGGAGCATCTGCCTGACGGCGCCAGTGTGAGCAGAGCAGCAGCGCAGCCGTGGCGACAGAGCACACTGCAAGTTCCGGCGCTGGATCTCGGAGCAGAGTCCGGCACGGAATCGTCGCAAAACCCGGAGTCGAAGCAGATGGCAGTGGCGCGTGTTGACAGCCGGCGAAGCGAGCTGCGTCTGCCTACCTATGACGGCGCCGTGGCTCTCAATGCATACGGAAACCGCCATCAGAGTCGCACTCTCGTGTACTGTACAGCGAGCGTCAAGACTGGCTGAAGCTGCAGGAGGCGCTCCACTCACGGTTCGGCACTGGCGAGAGGAAAGAGGCGGCGGCCGAGGAGTTAGCGACCTAAGGTGCCTCGCACGCCGGGGTTATCCAGAATTCGAGGACAAGGTGCAGGAAGAGCTGATGCTCCGCGCATTCCTTCGCGAACTCCGGCCACCACATATTCGCGAGCACACCAGGCTGGCTGCACCACGTTCGCTTACTGAGGCGCTTCGTGAGGCGGAGCAGGCCGAGCTGATCCTGGAGAATCCTGGCCGGGGGCAGGGCTACCCACCACGGCCAGGCAGCGGGCAAGCAATGGCGGGGTGACAGAGGTGCTTCTGCGGCGGAGAGACCGGGGACCGGGCCTGCATGTGCAGTGTACTCTGGCCAGAGGACGCTGTACCCCAGCCGCCCTCCGCTGCCGTATGTGTTTCCCCACCCAGTGGATTTAATTTTCGTCTGGGACATTTGGGCAATAGTGCTGGACTTTACGTGCACTGTGTTCTGGACAATGTTTTACTGCGATCTCTGGGCGGTATGACCAAAAATTTATATCACGGTATTTTTCAAAATTATATCCATGTCACGGTATTTGACGGTATTTTTTTTTTTTTCCATGTATGACTAGGTGTTAACCCCATTTCCTAATAAATTAGAGAATAATTACTGCAGTATATTGGCTTACATTGACCGGACTAGTACATCTTTAAGCTGGCTACAATGTAAAAAATATGTCCCCTGTAACTACAAAATAAAAACTTTATCCACTGGACTTTCATTAAGGCAAATTACCTGAAACAGGAGTTTCAAATTACCAAATACAAAAGGAGTGTAGCTTTTCACTTTGTGAAACATTAATAATATTACTTCAAGTCCAACCAGGTAGTATTCAAGTATTTAAAATATAAAAGAAGTTTACACACCTTGTTGATAGCCTCCAGGACTTCCACATCTTGCCACCTGAGGATTAAATACCTTGACTTTTTGTCAGCTGTAAGAACCTGATTGATGGCTCTCTCTTGCTCTAATACTCTTTGAATCATCATCTGACGTGATCCCCACCTGGTTTGCGTCTCAGTTGTGAGCTGGTGCTTTGGAAGACCCAGTTCATCCTGTACCTTGGCCAGGTCCCTCCTTTTTTTCCATGAGTATGAAAAGGCTGCCACAATTTTTTTGCAGACTCCAACTGCACGCTGTATGCGGTAATCTTTCATAGCTCTTTCTGTAAAAACGGCAAAAGGGTATTACTATTATTATTATATATTTATTATAACAGTCAGATTAATTAAATGTATAGTCAAATTAATATAATAACTAGGGCTTACCAATGGCTAGGTGAAGCCTGTGACCAAAGCACTGGAGTCTTATCCAATTATTCAGCTCAATTGCCTTAATGATGTTGGCTCTACTGTCTGTTGTGATGGCCACTAGTCTGTGCTCGGACAGCACCCAGGAATCCAGTGCCTCTTGCAAGCCTGCCGCTAGTAACTCGCCAGTGTGATCATCGGGGAAAAAACTTGTTTGCAGACAATGACTATGCAACACCCAGTCGTCACTTATGAAATGAACAGTCAGGCGTAGGTACGGCTCCATGCTCCGACTAGACCATAAATCAGTTGTTGCTGAGAAGTGGCGAACGGTAGCCAAGTCTGCTTCTACCTTGGCTCTGTGTTTTTGGTACAAGTTAGGGATTGCTGTTCGGCTAAAGTAATTTCGACTTGGTAAAACATATCTGGGATCCAGTACTTTAATCATCTCCTTGAAGCCAACTTTCTCAATAGTATTAAGCGGTACCATGTCTTTAGCTAAGTGGAAAGTAATAGCGTTGGTAATATCGTTCCACCGTTTGATTTCTTGTCGTAGGCAGTCCCCTTAGTAAACGCGTCTTTGAGTGACGCCTGAGTCGCGTTTTGTGTTGCAGTGCCAACTTTATCGTTACCTGCAGATGTGGAAGAGGATGCAGATCTTAGTTTTATGCATTCTTCATATTCAAGGACATGTTTGTGGCGGAGGTGGTGAAGCAAATTGCTTGTGTTGCCTCCTGCGGCTACAACTTTAGCCCGACAACATTTACATATGATGGTTGTTTGATCAACGTCAGATTTTTTAAAGCCGAATTATTTCCACACAACCGACATGGCTCCTCTTTTCGGAAGAAGTTCCTCTTTGTCTGTGACATTTTCTTCGTCCATGCTGTTCACCGCTCAACACACAGGCCGTGCTTCCACTGCTCTCATGCAGACGCATACAGCTTGTTTGGTACCACTGCAAAACAATCCCCCTCTCAAACAATGTCCCGCGGCGGGACGTTCCACCGCTCTGTGTTCCCGACGCTTTGTACACACACACTCACCGGTATTGGGGTATATGAAAAATTAATATCATTAAAAAAAAAAAAAACACCGGTATTCGGTATAAAAAGGTATACCGCCCAGCCCTAAGCTCTGGTGGATACCGGTTCCACTATTTCGTTGCTGCACTGTGGAATATTAGGGCATTGCAAACGGACTTCCAGAGTGCCTGACCGAGCTTTAACCATTCACACCGTCACGGGCAGCAGAGATGAAGGCGCGCCGCACGGTTCAGGTAAAAATGGGCAAACAGATTTATTCGCACAAATTTTTCGTGGGGTAGACTGGATTGCTGGCTTGGACATTTTGGCGAAATGGAACGCTGTAGTGGACTTATCAGCTGTGTTTTTACGGGCGAACTTTGGGATCGGCAGTTTATTAGTGCCGGAGCGGCGCGCGGACATTATAGCAGCACGTACCCGAGAGACAGAACTTTTGGTGGAGGCGCCGTGTAAACATCCGACTGCAGATAAGGCGAGCTCTCTGCACGAACTAACTAAAAAGAACAAACCTGTTCGCCAGGACAATGTGCGTGCGCGTGCTTCCGCTCAGTTACGGGCAGCTGTAATTTTTTCTCCTCGATCGTCCGTCCAGAGTGTTCGCCTAGATCGCCATCCCAGATCGCCCGACCAGACCAGCTACCGTGACAGCTAGCGTGAGTCTGCGTGCAGCCGAGTGACAGCTGCGCCGAGGGCTATGCCATCGGCTGTTTTGGCTCATTATGGCGCAGGAGAACGATCCGGTCCTGCGTTAGGTGTTGGAGTGGGTTAGAGCGGGCCAGTGTCCAGAGAATGCCGCGATCGCACATCAGGGGCTGGAGCTTAAATCTTTGCACTCTCAGCTGACTTATCCCCTTCTGCGTGATGGATCACTTTATCGTCGCTGGGAACGGCTGCGCGGCTCGGGCGTACTGTTGCAACTACTGGTACCGAGAACTTTGCGGGAGTGCGTGTTGGGTTTGGTTCACGGACACTCAGGGGCAGGACACTTTGGGGTGAGTAAGACTCTGCGGTGTTTACGTGCGCGTTTTTACTGGCTGGGCTACCGTACGGACAGCGAACTGTTTGTTCACCATTGTGACTCTTGCACGGCAAAGAAGGGCCCTAAACGGCACTCGTGTGCCCCGTCACAGAGACGACATCAACCCCTGCCCCGTTTCAGAGACTGTAATGGGGTTCTGGCTGACTGGGCACAGTCGGGTCTCGATGGGGGGGGGGTTGCGCTGTCTTTGCGCTGTCTTTGCATGGTGGTCTGTGGGGTAGGGGCGTGTCTTTATGTGCTCACCAGTTAGGTGAAGTTGTGTAAAGTTATCCAGATGGTCTCTGGCAAACTTTACATGGCCCTGGACCTTTCAAGTGCTACAGGATTTAAATCCATGATGACGTAGTGTGTTACTAATAATAACCTTTGTTACTGTGGTCCCAGCTCTCTTCAGGTCATTGACTAGTTCCCCCCGTGTAGTTCTGGGCTGTTTCCTCACCGTTCTCAAGATCATTTGTACCCCACTAGGTGAGATCTTGCATGGAGGCCCAGGTCGAGGGAGATTGTCAGTGATCTTGTATTTATTCCATTTTCTAATAATTGCTCCAACAGTTTATCTCTTCTCACCAAACTGCTTGCCTATTGTAGATTGGCTCTTCCCAGTCTTGTGCAGGTATACAATCTTGTCCCTGGTGTCCTTAGACAGCTCTCTGGTCTTGGCCATGGTGGAGGTTGGAGTCTGACTGTTTGAAGGTGTGGACAGGTGTCTTTTATACAGATAATGAGTTCAAACAGGTGCCATTAATACAGGTAACAAGTGGAGGATAGAAGAGCCTCTTAAAGAAGTAACAAGTCTGTGAGGGCCGTAATTCTTGCTTGTTTGTAGGTGCTAAATGCTTATTTTCCACACCATTATACAAATAAATTCTTTACAAATCATACAATGTGATTTCCTGGATTTCTTTTTTACATTCTGTGTCTCACAGTTGAAATGTACCTATGAAAATTACATATATATATATATGTAACTGCATATATGGAATGAAACCTGAGATATATATACACACACACACACACACACACATCTGAATGACTCATAGCTAGTATGTGCGAGCCCTTATGCCATCTGCTGAGGGAAATGACAATCTCAGGTTGGAAAAGGCAGGAAACAGCATGACCGGTCCGCAACTGTCTGCAGTTTCAAGTAAATAGGAGAAAAATAGCTTTAAACTGACTTGTACTGGTGTGATTTTGAAAGTTTAAGCATGCTGGGTGATTAAACTCATAAATCTAAGAAAAGTCATGAAAGGAGGACCCTGGAATTTGATCGAATGTGAAGTATATATATATTTTTTTCATTTTGGTCAAAAGACTGGCACTCGGCGCTTCTAGTATTAAAGAGACTCTGATTAACCCCAAGTAAAGTTAGCTGTCCTAGTAGGATTTTCCTGATGTTTACTCAGTTGCCTGCTAATGCAAAAGCTATGGTTCACAGAGAGCTTACAAAGCATCAAAGGGATTTCATTGTTGAAAGGTTTCAGTCAGGAGAAGGAATAAATAAATAAATAAATAAATAAAAATACTTTCTGTACACCCTGTAGGGCACTAACTTCTTTTTAGTAGACACCTATTGGCATTGGCACTTAAGCATCGTTTTATTAGTGTGGAAATGTTCTTGACAACAGAGCACCTTGTATGTCGCTCTGGATAAGAGCGTCTGCTAAATGCCTTAAATGTGAATGAGAAAGGTGCAAAAACTTTTTCACAGCATTGGATATACTGTGGAACACAGTGAAGACAATCATCAAAAAATGGAGACAATATGGGTCAGCAGTGACTTTGCCAAGAACTTGAATGGTCAGGGAGGCTGCCAAGGTGCCAAGAGACCTACAGGAACACTGAAGAATCTGCAGGAATTTCTGGCAAGTATGGTTTTGTACTACATCACTCACCTATATTCTCCATATGGACAGTGGGGTAGGGTTGCAAGATGGATACCTTTACTTACAAAGATTTACATCCAGGTCCAGTTAAATTTGCAAAAACAATGCATCAAGTCTACCAAAAGCATGTGGGAAAATGTGTTATGGACTGATCAGACCAAGGTTGAACTTTTTGGGCACAATTCCAAAAGGTGCATTTGGTGCATCACCAAAAGAAACCTATGGAAAAGCACAGTGGTGGCAGTATCAAGCTTTAGGGTTGTTTTTCTTCAGCTTAAACATAGGCTTTTGTCAATGTGTAGGGAATTATGAACAGTTCCAATACCAGTCACTTTTGGCCCAAAACCTGCGGGCATCTGTTGGATATGAAGCTGGATATGAAGAGGAATTTCACCTTTCAACATGAAGGTGACCCCAATTATATATCCAAATCAAAAGAATAGCTTTACCAGAAGAAAATGGAAAGGAAAATTGGAATGGCCCAGCGCCCAGATCTAAATCCAATTTGTGGAGTGACCAGAAGAGGGTTGTACACAAGAGATGCCCTGGCAATCTGACAGATTTGGAGCACTTTTGCAAGGAAGAGTGGGCAAATATTGCCAAGTCAAGATGTGCCATGCTGAAAGACTGAATGCTGTAATCTTTTAATTTAATAATCTCAAAAGATGCTTCAGTAAAGTATTAGTTTAAGCGTGTGTATACTTATGCAACCAGCTTATTGTACGATTTTTATTTTTTTTTTGTATTATTCTTTGTATGTCAGTTGAATTGTGCAGGTTGCAGGTCACATTAAGGTGGGAAAAGTTTTGAAATTATTAATCGTGATCTCATTTTTCTTACATGACAAAAACCTGGCATTTTAACAGGGGTGTTTACACTTTTTATGTCCACTGTATTTACCATGTACCACCACATACCACATGTCTGAATTTGACCCATAATTTTCACACTGACAGAGAAACTTTTGTACGTACCCCAGCATATTCACAAAAAAAAAAAAAAAATCAAAAATTACCCATGCAAAGATGCTCATCCTTCCTTTCTGCATTTGTCCTTATGTTGTGTCCAAACCAACAACAGTTTAGAAAAAAAAAAACCCAAAATTTTTTACCACTTTGCACTGGCCGCTGTTGGTGTATGAGGTGACCATATCTACTGTAGAGACCCTGGAGAGAAAGGCTAGCTCTGTCCTCCAAAGATGGCTGGGCCTGCCATGCAGTCTTAACAGTGCAGCGCTATATGGCAAGAGCAACAAACTCCAGCTTCCTTTCAGCAGTCTGGAGGAGGAATTCAGAGTTTCTCATACAAGAGAGACACTTGCCTATCGAGAATCCAGTGATTCCAGAGTTGCATCAGCAGGCATTGTGGTGAGGACTGGCAGGAAGTTCAGAGCTTACAAGAGGCCGGAGCTGGCAGAATCTCGACAAAGGCATAGGGCTTTGTTGGGAACAGTGGCTATAGGACGAGCAGGGCTGGGGGCCTTCTCACGGCCACGGTGTGACCTGGCCCAGGGTAAGGACAGATGCCATCTTGTCCTGGAGGAGGTGGGGGCAGGTGTTGAGGAGGTGAGGACCAGCAGGATGGTGAGCATGCATCAACATGTAGCATCAACAAGGTAGGAAGGAGCGCTGGAGAGGAAGCTGACATCTGGGGAAAGAGTGATCTTTTGGGGGAAGAGTGAACATGTCCTCAATGCCCAGGAAGGGGCACATTGGAATACATCCTTAGCAGCTGCCTAGCAGCCCTTGGGGGAGGACGCTACCGCTGGCGCCATGACCAGGTGCTGAAGACAGTGGCCGAGACCATATCTACTGCAGTGGCCAACAACAAACACACCCGTAGCCAGAGGACAGTACCTTTCGTGAAAGCTGTGAGAAGCCACAAGCACAGTCAATACCAGCAGCCAGTCTACTTTCATTAGCATCAGACTGGGAACTGTGAATCAACTTAGGCAGGCAGCTCAAGTTCCCAGGGTATGTTACACCAACCTCTTTGAGACCAGACATGGTGTTGACATCTGTCTCTTCTAAGCAAGTCCTCTTATTGGAATTAACAGTCCCCTGGGAGGACCGCATGGAAGAGGCCAATGCACGCAAGCGGCTTAAAAACCATGAACTCATAGAGGAATGCCAGAGGAGAGGCTGGAAAGCCCGCTGTGAGCCAATAGAGGTGGGATGTCGGGGCTTTGCGGCCCACTCTCTATGTAAAACCTAAACCCTGCTCGGCATCACAGGAGCTGCAAAGAGGAAAGCCATCAAGTCCACCACTGAGGCTGCAGAGAGAGCCTCTAGGTGGATTTGGATAAAAAGGTCCAAAAACGTGGGCCAATGCTGCTGGGACACAAGTCAGGGTCTGATCAGCCCTGGCTGGATCACCTGAGGGAGGGTGTTTGATGTTGCGAGACCCAAAACACCTGAGGATCTCAGAAAACATCACTGATGATGTGTCCCAGCGCATCCAGAGATGTATCTACTCACCTATCTTGTGCTTTTCTCATGAATGTCAATTTATGGAGACTTCAGGCAGGTGCTGAATTTTAATTGGTAGCTGAGAGGACATTTACGGCATTTAGCTGACGCTCTTATCCAGAGCGACGTACATCAGTGCTTTAAGTAGTCCACATCTGTTTCTT
>JAOVYU010041502.1:0-10751 GCA_025674565.1 Synodontis membranacea
GAGGAAACCCACGCAGACACGGGGAGAACATGCAAACTCCACACAGAAAGGCACCTGTGCCGAACCCGGGGCTCAGTGCTAACCACTCAGCCACCATGCCGCCCCACACTCTAATCATCTAAGATAATTAATCTCGCTAATTAATCCAAAACACACCGTGGACACAATTTACCATAGAATCTAACCGACTACTTTTTTAGGGGAAGCAATAAAAACTTTTTTCATCAATAAAATCACTTTAAAATGAACATTTTGGGTCAAATTGTTGACTTTTGTAGAAGTTAGCTGTTTATTTATAAGTGAGATAATGTACAGCAAGTTGGTCATTATCTATATCTATATATAAAAATCTTTTCGTGTTTGAAACGGACATGACGTATGATCACAGGCCATATATGGCTGCGCTGTAGGGGGAATCATCGCTTGGTTTTTGGATGCCATTTTTATACTGGCGTTCCGGTTTGTTACTTATATAAATACTTACCTATTTGGTAAGTGATTATTTAAGAAAGCTTTCATACTTTACTAAAGGTCTAAAGACTTTTGACTAAAGAAAGCGGGGGTGTGTCTTTGTCTGGGCGCAGATGCAGGAAGACACGGCCATGTCTTCAAATGGACATGAAACTTAATGGCTTTATTTGAATGAAACACAGCAGCTCATACCGGCACCTCGCCACCTCAACAGCCCACAGAAACAGCTCAGAAAGTCTGCACAACACTCAAATATATTAAAATGCTACAAAACCCGACCAATTTAACCTGTACTCAAACGGGTTTGGTCTCATTTCGGTTCGCTGCGGTTAGCGGTGCTAGCTAATTCAGGTAGCTGGGGTTAGCTGGCTGGCTAGCTGTATATCGTTTCTACTAGACGGGGCTGTTAATTTTAATATAATTTAATAACTCAGACGACCGGGAAGTTCCGCAAGTCTCCCGCATATTGCTAGCAGCTCCAAATGGAAAAAAATAAATGCCCTGGCACACAGGAGCATGCATTCGAGACAGTAGCGTGTGCCTCTCGCACTTTACGCTATGGTATGGGGGGGGGGGGGGGGGGGGGGGGGGGGGGGGGGGGGGGGGGGGGGGGGGGGAGGGAGAGAGAGAGATACTCAGGGTTGCCTGAACTTTGGTAGAATTAATTTCCAAGACTTTTCCAAAACTTTTCCAGTACCTTAAGAAAATTTTTGTAGAAGCGGAGTTAGCGCAGTGAACGAGCGAGTGGGCGGGGCAAAGCGCGGTGAGAGAGCAAGTGGGCGGGGCAAAGTGCAGTTAGCACGGTGAGCGAGAGAGTGGGTGGGGCAAAGCGCAGTTAGCGCATTGCGGAGAGAAACAGGAATCAAAAATAATTGATATGTCCAAGAATTCCAAAACTTTTCCAGGGCCTGGAAAAATTATTTCTAAATTCCAAAACTTTTCCAGGTTTTTCATAACCGCAGCAACCCTGGATACTGCTTTTTACTTTTTCCCTCGCACTCAGTGTGCAAAGCCACTGGGTAATCAGCTAGTTGCAAAATAAAATGCTCCTCATCAGAGGGTCCTCCATCACCCTGTTGGGGTTTATTCTGCAGTAATGACTGTACATGATCTCTTACTGGTTTCTGAATCTCAGGTAGATTATTAGAATGGACAAAGCAGAACTGTGCCACTGCATTATCATATTCCAGTGTTTAATTAAAATAAATCTATTCAAAGAAAAACAAATTATTATTTCAAAGAAATAATTATTTTCAACAAAAGGTGCAGTAATTATTGGCAACCCTGGAAATTATTGTGAACACAATGTAACTGGTGTCCCGGAGCATCTGCAGCATGCTCGACCACGCCCTCTTCTCCACTACCTGTTCACTACAGCGTGCCAATATGAGCGTGCGCGGACTACACATGTGTCTGATCAGCAATAATCAAGGGGCTTTAAAAGATATTTGGACATGCGCCTTTGGAATTATGTCACGCATGTTTTCGTTCGTCTTTACCGGCATTGGTCGCGTGCCCCCTGCTCAGCGCAGGTCTCCTGACCAGCAGGCGATTGGGAGAGGTTCAACTGCACCCAGGTGTGGTACAAGGCAATTGAACCTAGAGTGATCCTTGTGACTCTTTCCTTACATATGTATCACTGCTTTGATTAAAAATGAATTTGCTCATTTTAAACTTACTGCTAAAATGATAAATATGATGGCACTTCTGGTAATTCTGAGGGAATAGTTGGGGTTAATATTAAACACCCCTCTTAGGATTAAAAGTCTTAATTTTTTCTTTTTGACTCGTAAATTTGTGATTATTCCTCATATTATTTATTCATTTTTGTGTTGGACATTGTTCCCAATATTCCATCCATTTTAACATCTATAAAATCACATCACACTTCTTTTACTGTTGTTGGCCTGTGTACTGTTTTTTCAGCATTGATGTGCATTTGGACAGTGTGTGTGTCAGTCCAGTCCCTAAGTATTTAGAAGCCTGATGGCTTGAGGGAAGAAGCTGTTGCAGTGTCTGGTAGTGAGGGCCCGAATGCTTTGGTACCTCTTACCAGATGGCAGGAGGGTAAAGAGTTTGTGTGAGGGGTGTGTGGGGTTGTTCACAATGTTGGTAGCTCCGTGGATGCAGCATGTTTGATGAATGTCAGTTATGAAGGGGAGAGAGACACAGATGATCTTCTCAGCCATTCTCACTATCCGTTGCAGGGTCTTGCAGTCTGTTACAGTGCAATTTCCATACCAGACAGTGATACAGCTGCTCAGGATGCTCTCGATCATCCCTTTGTTAAAAGTTGTGAGGATGGGTGGTGGGAGATGGGCTTTACTCAGCCTCCACAGAAAGTAGAGATGCTGTTGGGCTTTCTTGGCTATGGAGCTGGAGTTGAGGGACAAGAAGAGGTTCTCCCCCAGGTGAACACTGAGAAATTTGGTGCTGTTGATGATCTCCACAGAGGAGCCGTCGATGTTCAGCGGTAAGTGGATGCTCCGTGATCTCCTGAAGCCAACAACCATATGTTTTGTTTTGTCCATGTTCAGAGACAGGTTGTTGACTTTGCACCAGTCTGTTAGCCGTTTCACCTCCTCCCTGTATGCTGACTTGTCATTCTTGCTGATGAGACCAACCACGGTTTTGTCATCAGTAAACTTGATGATGTAATTTGAACTGTGCATTGTTGCACAGTTGTGAACCGGCTTTGGTGATTGAACTGGCTCTGATGCTGTGGCTGATTCTGCTGCTGTGGCAAGCTCTGTGGCAGGAGCAGTGGCTGTGACTGGAGCAGACTCTGGAGCAGACCCTGTTATTGTGATTGGAGCAATGATATAGTCCCAAAAGTGCCCAGGGGGAGTGACGACGTAGTCCTCGATGCCCGGAGCAGGGTGACAACCTTGGACTCGGACTTGGACTTGGACTCAGATTCAGATTTGGACTTGGACTCAGATTCAGACTTGGACTCAGACTTGGACTTGAACTGAGACTCAGACCTGGACTTGAACTCAGACTTGGGCTGGAACTCAGACTTGGGCTTGGACTTGAACTCAGAGTCGGACTTGAACTCAGACTTGGCCTCATGAGTGATGACAGCTTTGTCCTCACAAGGGAGCTCAAGAGCAGTAGCCTCCTTTTTTGGGTCCTGAGATGACCTCAGGAATGGTAGCCTCCCTTTTTGCCACTGGAGGGAGCTCAGAAGCTGTGGCCTCTTCCTTGGCCACTGGAGGGAGCTCAGGAGCCGTGCCCTCTTCCTCGGCCACTGGAGGGAGCTCTGAAGCCTTGGCCGCTTTCTTGGCCACTGGTGGGAGCTCTGGTGTGAAGGCCGCATTCTCAGCCTGCTGTGGGAGTTTCGTGGAGCATTCAGGAGCGCACTTGTCACTGCAGGCCTCTTCCTCAGCCTGCCAGGATTACTCCTCTGTACTCACATTTTCCTTAAGGAACCACTCCAGAGCATCTTCTTAACTGCAGGCCTCCTCCTCCTCAGCCAGCCAGAATTGCTCCTCCATGCCCACTTGTTCCTCATAGGACCACTCCAGAGTATCTTCCTAGCTGTAGGCCTCTTCCTCGGCCTGCCAGGGGAAATCCGGAACGCTTTCTGGAGCTTATGGCACGCGCCCGATCACGCCTCCTTCTCCACTACCTGTTTGCTACAACGCACCACTATGCGCGTGCATGGACAGCACCTGTTTCTGATCAGGCACCAATCAAAGGACTTTAAAAGATGCTTGGACTCGCAACTCGGCTCGTAGCTTTGATTGTTTGTCATGCATGTCTTTCTGCCTGTTTTTGTCGGCATGTGTCACGTGCCTTTCTGCTCAGCGTGGTCCTACTCAACTCTACTCTACTCACCTCGACTCGACTCTACTCGCCTCAACTCTTCTCGCCTCGGAGAACAGCCGATCATGGATTTATCTCAGCGTCTGACATTCGTGAATGACTCTCTTTCCGTTTCCTTTAAGTTGTGTATAGCCGCGCCGTGTGCTTGCCTACGGCCTTTTCATTTCCGGGTTTTTCCCTCCATCTGAATACCCATGTTAATGTTTCCTTTTTGTCTCTGTTTGTTATGCTCAGTTTTTACATTAAACATATGTTTGATTTCACCCATGATCCCAGCGATTGTGTCCGCATCCTCCCAGACACACACACGTGATCACCCACACATATGTGACAGAAAGCTTCGCCAATAAACTGGATGCAGCGGGATCATTACAGTGGAGAGATGGATTTATTCACGTCATGCCCTCCCTGCTCCTGCAGAAGTGGAATTGTCCTATGCCGGTGCTCTATGACGGGGTAAGTGATCACCCTGTCATCTACCTGTATGAGTGCCGGCTGTTCTGGGAGAGCATGCTGGACCCCAAGCTGTCAGCATACATCTGGGTGTGATGCATGTTGCGCTGGCTCACAGGCCCTGTGTGCCCATTTGCGGAGCACCTCATCACCACCAAACATCCAGATTCGTGGAATCTGACTTCGGCATGGCACTAGAGGAATTTTTCGAGGCCAACGGGGACGAGGCCACCTTGGATTATTACTCTGGTAAGACCGTCGAGTTCCCTCCAGTGCCAAAGAAAAACACTACCGCTCCTTAGCTCCCTCCAGGGCCCAAGAGGGAGGCTACAGCTCCTGAGCCCTCTCCTGAGTCGGCGTCAGTATCTAACTCCTTCTCCATCTCTTTTTCCACTTCCAGCTCCTTTTCCAATTCCAACTCATTTTCCAACTCTTTTCTCAGCTCCAACTTCATCTCCATCTCCTCCTCCAACTCCATCTCCTCCTCCAACTCTATCTCTTCCTCCATCTCCTCCTCTAACTCCATCTCCAACCCCAATTTTCCCAAATCCAACCCCACCTCTGACTCTGGCTCTGACCTCCCTTCCACCTCTAACTCCAACTCTGCTTTCAATTCCTCTCTCAAATCCTCTCTCAACTCGTTTTCCAGCTTGTTTCCCAACTCTCTTTCCAACCTGCCTTCCAACTCTCCTTCCACCTCTACTTCCAACAATGACTCAGACGCCAGCTCTGAGTCCAGTCCCAAGCCCGGCCCACTGCCCGGCTTTGTGGATTTCATCATGGATCCGCCGCCTGGCTTTATGGATTACGTCGTGGATCCGCCGCCAGGCTTTGGGGACTACGTTGTGGATTTTCACATTGTATATTTTCATTTATCATTAATGTTTTTTTAATGTTGAAAAATTGGGTTCAAGCTTTCCTAATAGTTGCATGTTAAATAAGACAACATTAAAAAAATTAACATGATATGTACAAAAGAAGAAGAATCATAAATCCTAGACTTATAACTATTTATTAGACTTATTATTGGAAATGTGTTACTGAATAAGGAGTTCAGTGTAACACTACTCTGTGTCCTGTATTAAGTAATCTGGTGCTCACAGCTGGTAGTTTATGATTATTATGTCACGGAGCGCTGGCCGGACCTCGGCCAACCCCCCCCCTGCCGCTTCACCTGCTCTCAGCGCGCGCCGCACTGCGCATGCTTTAGATACACCTGCGCCTCATCAGAACTGATTACTGCACGCATAAGAGGCGCACGAGCACGCCGCGCGGCGCTCGGCATTGTTCTCCATTTGTGGTTCATCGCCTTCATCTCCTCATCGCCTTCTCCACCTCATCACCTTCTTCATCTCATTGCCTTTTTCCTCGGCTCGACCGTGCCCGAACTCTTCTGACCAGGACTTTGTGCTTATATGCTCCGTTTCCCTCTTCATCAGTTTCGGGTTTAGTTTCTGTTTAGTTTTACCGCGCCGTGTTTTTACCGGCGCCGTTTCTTTTCCTGTTTTTTTCCTGTGTTCATTTGTGTTTAATAAATTGCTCGTTTTGTTTCACGCCTGCTTCTCCCGGTGATCTATCGCGATTGTGTCCACATTCCTTTCACCGCACACGCACATAATCAGCACGAGTGTGCGTTAAAGAATGCCGAGCCGGATGAGGAGATGAAGGCGATGAACCGCAAACGGAGAACAATGCCGAGCGCCGCGCAGCGTGCATATGCGTCTTTTATCCGAGCTCTGATGAGCTCAGATGAGACGCAGGTGTGTCTGGTGCATGCGCAGCGCAGCGCGGTGCGCACTGAGAACAGGTGACCACCGACTCACCTGTTCTCAGTGCGCACCGAGGTCCGGCCAGCGCTCCGTGACATATTAAGTCTAAATGGAAGTTGTTTTTCTTACATTGGGCCTAAACTCAGCAGTAGTCTTCCAGTGAACAATAACAACATTAAATATTTTATATAATAGAGATGTTTCATGATCTGTAATAATCATCATAGATTTACAGTCAACTCATTAGTGATGGTACATTGGTTATTTAATGTGTTTTACTACAAATTGCTTTGACCTTCTTATGTTTTTCAACCCTGATTCCAACAAAGTTAGAGTGCTGTGTAAAACATAAATAATAACAGAATACAATGATTTGCAAATCCTTTTTGACATACATTTACAGTACAAAGACAATATATGTTTGATGTCCAAACAAACTTTTTTTTTTTGCAAATATATACTCACCTGACACATTCAAAACGTTGGGACAGGTTCATGTTTACCACGTCACATCCGCTTTTCTTTTAATAACACTCAGTAAACATTTGAAAACTGAGGACTCTTCACACATCAAATCATGGATTGTATTGTTGGTGAACCTCACCAAATCTTTGCTTGAACAATCATGATATTATTGTTCCAGCTACCAATTACCCTGTTTGTATTGTATTCAATTTTATATCAATAAGGTCAAAAAGGACTTGCAAAACATTGCATTCTGTTTTTACGTTTTAGACAGCATCCAGCATGGAATCAGGACAAAAAGTCATTAGACAGAATTAGACTATTTAACGTAAATGTATCATGAGTTATCATCTTCCTGTAGGCTCTTTGACTAAATGCAAACCACAACCTCCTCCTTCTTTTTTTTTTTTTTACATTTACAAAACAGATTGGATAGAAATCTGAGTTGTATGGGACAAAAATGACAAAACATGGACTGAAAATGTTTTTCAAGCTGTCTTTGTGAAATTTGAGGAAGAATTATTCAGTCAATTATTAAACTATCACACCACAATGATGAGCTCTTCATACTGAACTGTAACAATGGACATTTGGACAATGGACACAGTCTCATCAGGTCAGGTTTCAGAATTTGCAGCACTATTTACAACACAAATATAATACAGTGTAGGTTTAAAAGCCTTATATCATGAAGATACACTAATTAGCCAATCATAATGAAGTGGTGAGATAAATAATAAATATAGTTTGCTATATTATTTACAAATGGAAAAAAACCATGAAATAATAAGTACATAAGTATTTACCCCCACTTATGTGAAACTAGTTCTGGTGCAAAGGTTGCACACTTTCACAGACGTAGGAGCAAAAAACAGAAACAAATGTGAATTAATTTAACAAATTTAACAAATTAGTACTCAGGTGATGGTTTGTGGCGAGGTGTGTGTGTGTGTGAGAGAGAGAGTGTGTATGAGTGTGTAAATTGGTGTCCTCAGCAGCCGTGTTTAAAGGCCACTGGGAGTGCTGGGAAACTGAATAAATGGTGTAGCACCCAGAACTAAAAAACAATTCTTATGTTACTTGGAAAGATTAGACATGTGAATTATCATTTCTAGCAAGTCTAGCATGATTTACTCTCGAACGATTCATTTTAAATTTGGCTTTAGGGTGTAATTAATGAATTTAATTGAAAATATTTTAAATACAACATACACTATATGGACATAAGTATTGGGATGCCTGACCATTACACCAACAAGGACTTTAATGACATTGCAATCAAATATTCACAGCTTCCACTCAGCTTGAAAGGCTTTCCATAATATTGTTTTTGTGGAAATTTGTGCCCATTCATTCAGTAGAGCATTTCTGAGGTCAGGAACTGATGTTGGATAAGAAGGCCTGGCTCACAATCTCAATCACAATCTGATTTATGCCAGTCCATCCGACGCTTGGCATTGGACTTGGTAATGTGAGGCTTCCATGCAGATGCTCCTTTGAAAAATAGCCCCAAAGCATAACGTTTCCACCTCTGTGCTTGACTGTGGGGATGATGTACTTTGGGTTATACTCAGAATTTCTCTTCCTCCAGACACAGCGGTTGGAGTTGATGCCAAAGAGCTAGATTTTGGTCTTATCTGGCCACAGCACTTTCTCCCATTCCTTCTCTGAATCATCTAGATGTTCACTGGCAAACTTAAGTCAGGTATGTATATGTGCCTTCTAGAGCAGGGGTTCCTTGTGGGCACTGCAAGACTTCAATCCATTATGGTGTAGTGTGTTATCAATGGTATTCTTGGTAACTGTGGTCCCAGCTGCCTTCAGATCATTAACAACCTACTCCCATGTTGTTTTGGGCTGATCCCTCACCTTTCTCATGATCATCCTCACCCCATGAGGCAAGATCTTGCATGGCGCTCCAGGTCGAGGGCGATTGATGGTCATTTTATATTTCTTCCATTTCCGAATATTCGCACCGTCGGCTGTCATCTTCTCACCAAGCTTCTTGCTGATTGTGTTGTATCCCATTCTAGACTTGTGCAGGTCTACAATCTTGTACCTGGCGTGCTTTTAGAGCTCTTTAGTCTTGCCTATGGTGATAGAGAGGTTGTAATGGAAGAGACTGATTCTGTGGATACAGTAGGTGTGCTTTGTATGCACATAACGAGATGAGATCGGGTGTATCTGTAATTGATTGATTGCAATCTGTGTGCCACACCCAACCTGTGAAAGCCAGAATTCAGGCTGCGTTGTAGGGGATCAAATATTTATTAGACTCAATGAAATGGAAATTAATGTATAAATTTTATGTAGTGTGCTTTTTCTAGATTTTTGGTTGATCTCTCCCTTAAAATGAAACTACCATAAAAATTAGAGACTGTTCATTTCATTGTAAGTGGTCAAACTTACAATTCAGCAGGGGGATCAAATCATTATTTCCAACACTGTATCTGTGAGTGGCAGAAGCACGTGAACATCTAGAATTAGTAGTTAATTTCAAGGTGAAATTGCAGTCAAGCATTTTCAATCAATGGAGCAACAATCAGGTGTTGAGTAGGCACCTGTTTTGTTTTGAACAGGAATCTTCAAAGGCTGATCTTCACAAGACATATTTCCACAACACATGGAAGTGTAGTGTCGATGCTCATGAGGCTTGAAAATGTTACAAAACTGGCTCCCAAGTGGTGCAACAGAAACACATTCGCCCTATCACTGGGAGATTGAGAGTTCAAATCCTGGTGATGCTACAGCAATCCATGTCTGGGATCTCTAGAGAGCAAAATTGGCCTGTGCTCTCTTGGTGGGATGGAGGGGTGACTTACTTGTCTGTGAATGGGGTGGATAGCTTGAGTGTTTTACACCAGCCCCTAGCACCACAATCACGAAAAATAGCTTACAAAGCAGTCTCTAAAGAGTTTGGACTCAACCAATTCA
This sequence comes from Synodontis membranacea, assembly GCA_025674565.1. NCBI lineage: Eukaryota > Metazoa > Chordata > Actinopteri > Siluriformes > Mochokidae > Synodontis > Synodontis membranacea. The sequence goes on from JAOVYU010041502.1 coordinate 9,921, forward strand.
CAGTCAGACAGACCGAGGAAATTCAAAATCATTTTTGCCCTTTCCAGGTGTAACTAAGGTCACTCCAAGAGCAAGGTGTTCAATAGTCTCAACTTAAGCCCTCTCTCACATTGGCTAATGTTCATGAGTACACTAGCAGGGTTGCTTGGAGAAAGCCATTACTCTTCAAAAGAACATTACTGCCTGGCTATAGTTTGCTAGATCATGGGGACAATTTGTTGAATTAAATTTTTGGATTGAGGATTGGAAAATAGGCCTGTTATTTAAATGACAAATGTTATGTTTGGAGAATGAAAAACCACTGAATTCCAGCATAAACATTTTATTCCTTCTATGAAACATGGGGGTGGTAGTATCATGGTTTGGACCTGTTCTGCTGCATCAGAGTCAGGGCAATTCTAAATAGTACCAGAGAATTCTAAAGGAAAATGTCAGGACATCTGTCCATGAACTGAATCTCAAGAGAAAGTGGGTCATGCAGCAAGACAATGACCCTAAGCACATAAGTTGTTCTACCAAAGAATGGTTAAAGAAGAAATTTTAACATTTACGTTTTGGAATGGTCAAGTCAAAGTCCTGACTGTCGTGTCTTCTATTTTAGAAGAAACATGCGTGAGCCCAACTGTGTTGTAACACCAACCATACTTTACTTCATTTAATGACATCACTCACAACAACCTCACCCCTGCCATCTCATCGGTCTTTAGCCAAACACATTCAAGATCAACACTCAAGATGGTCTACTCTCCTTATATAATATACACTCACCTAAAGGATTATTAGGAACACCTGTTCAATTTCTCATTAATGCAATTATCTAATCAACCAATC
>JAOVYU010041518.1:0-10750 GCA_025674565.1 Synodontis membranacea
ATAATGTGGTAGTCAGGTATCAATTCACATGGGTTTTATTAATGTGCTGCAGGATGAGAGGTGTCTTTTTTCCCCTTCATTTTCTTTTACTTTGTTGTGTCCAGTCATTTGCAATTGCTTAAGCTATTTTTTTTTTTTTATTCATTTAGGCCAGCTCACTTTCACTTGGTAGCCTTCAGGGAAGTCAGGGAAGTGGACAGAATACATATTTTCCCTTATAAATAAATAAATAAATAAATAAATAAATAAATAAATTTACCATTTTAAGGACAACCTTTAGTGAGGTGAAGTGTTTTAGGATTACTTGATTACATTCAGGTCACAGCTCAAACAGCAGGTGAATGTTAGTGCTAGCTGTAAGGATGCTTTCCACCTGTGCATTGTTTTTTTTTTTTTTTATTATTTCACTATATAAAATCTCCATTTCTAGTTCTGTTTCTTTTTACTCTTTTAATAAGTAGCACCATGCAGCAAAATTACACAGTGTGGTATATTATTCTCAAACTTCAACATGCTAGCATTAATCCAAATGACCACTAGGTGGTGGTCTACTAGTATGCTACCTCTTGCTGGTGCCTTGCCAATGTCACAACTTTTTTTTTTTTTTTTGCTGGGTTGGCAGGCCATATCTCAAACCAAAATCCTATAAAGAGCCCTTCATACGGAATGGTTCTTTCTACGACACTGACTCTTTGGAGAGCGCTAAGCAACACGACACCCATGAAATTTTCTCAGAGGTTTTTAAACTCCTTTTAGAAACTCTTTCCAAGCCTCTTCTCCTAGAACGGAAGGTTCTGGGACTGTCCTGGGACTTACGCTGTACAAAAGCAGCACCATCCGTGACAGTAATACAGAGTGAGAAGGCCTGCGTAATCACAAGACTTGACCGGTTTAAGTGTCTACACAGTTTAAGCGTTTATCAGTTAAACCAGAAGATTTCACTAAATAAAGGGAGAGAAGAAAGAAGATGCATGTATGTATGTATATATGAAGCTGCTTATGCCTAGAAAACCAATAAGGCCATCAGATAGAAATACAGAGTGAAAAAGCCTGCACAAGCCCAATGTTTGAGCAGATGAAATCGTCTAAGTGTCTAAGAATTATAAATAAAGGTTCAAATCTTTAAATCAGAAGGATTCAAGAGGAGAGGGGAAAAAAGAAAAGAGGGTCCAGGTCTACCTACTGCTATATATGAAGCTGGATCCACCTTATAAATCCTACAAGGAGCTTGGTGTTACTTTTAACACAATACTCACATCCGGCACCACGTTTGCTCACTGCAGTCAAATCTCTCTCTCAGCATGAAGAATGAAGAAGTTCTAGTTTACGGATTCCTGTTTTGACCACAGAAATGCTCTTCTCTTTAATCTTTCATCCATTATGGAGGATCACAGTAATTTCGACAAGACAGAGTAGAGCACAGGAAAGGGAAATAGTGTTAAATACATAATACAATATATCCCACATGTATTTTTTTAAGTAAAAAAACAAAAACAAAACTTTTTTTGTTTTTATTATGTAGGCGGATTCAAATACAGTCACGTTTGAAACACGAGAACCAGAATTACTGCCCATCCCGGATAGCGAGCTGTAAAATGATTAAGCCCATTAAAAACGTTTTGCAATGTTCCTATTCAAACAAATACATGTAGGCATTTAACCAAATAAAACTACCCTTATTCTACATCTTAGCTTCTCTTGGAGGGTTTTGCTTATTACCTGTAAAAAAAAAAATGGATTAAATGTTCTTGTACCCCCGAGTAATGAAGCTATTCAAATTGCATTTTTATTTTATTTGTTAGTAACATTTCAGTTTACACTAGCGGCCTGTCTTTTAGTCAGGAATAGTTTTATGCTTGACTAAACATACACATGCCTCTTGACTGTGTTGGTCTTGGAGAGATTCCAGCCAGCTGCATGACATAGCTTCTGCATGGAAACTTTTATATACGTCAAAGTCAGATTTACAATTAAAAGGAGTAAATGTTATATCTGTGTAGGCTTCTATACCCAATATACATTAGATGTAATGATATAATGAACAACATAGACTACAGTACATCCAGCCTGATTTCAGGAGATTCCAGCAGCCCTGAGAACCCCATAATACAAACTGATGCTACTCCTTCTGACCTTCAAATCTCTACACGGTTTTGTTTCCACATTATTTGGATGTTTTCCATAACCGCTTGCCCTTTTATAGAGACCTAGTTAGGAATTAACTCGTTCCACAGTTCCTCTATGAGTAGCAGTTCGGTCAGTGTTATAGCTCATAAACTATTCAGCAACTTTTTATTTATTTCTAGAGCAGCAATGTCCAGGGTCCTAAAACAGAATTTCATTTCACTGAAATTCAGGTCTTAAACAATATTGCATTGTCTTAAATGCAGGTCAATGCAGTCTAAAATGAAAAGCCACAGACGTTCTTCATTTGACTCGTTTTATTTTGCAGTTTAAAAAAAAAAAAAAAAAAAACCTATGCGGGATCTTAGTATTTCTATACTGGGAAAAGAAATTCTGCGAAGGAGTAAGCTGAGCAAAAGCAAACAAGAGTTGTAGAAGAAGAAAATGCAAACCACTTTGGTTAACAACCTGAAGGCAAAGCAGGCAGAGCCACTCGTGCAACAAGAAACAAGAAACTTGTGACGCTAAAAGAGATAGATTTAATATGTTACACCTGTTAAACCACAGCACTGTTGAATTGTCATATCTGAATGGATAGAAAGTGTTGAGTAATTTTCTATGACAGCAGCTCTAGCAGTAGGAACAGATAAAATTCAGATTACAGATTTATATAAATGCATTTGTAATCCATAATGTAGCATGTTCTAAGCCTAATCCAAGCCTAATAATAAGTAAGATATTTAAAAAAAAATAAAATAAAATAAGTAAAAAAAACATAGTGGGCTCCAGAGTGGTGCAACAGATAAGCTTTTGCACTGTTCTATCCTTCTCACCCAGGCAGGATTCGTTGGAATTTGAACTCCTGACAATTCCTGAATGGATGGGAGGGATATCATTACTTTCGCCCCTGTGAATCACAGTGGGGCTAGAAAGTTTCGGTGTCTGTGAGCTCATGTATACAGAAGAGAGTGGATACGCTTTGTAGCCAAAATATGCAGAGGTTTGCTTGGTGTGTCTCAGAGGAAGCACGCTTTGCAATACCAAACCAGTTGGTTAGCTGCTACGCATTAGTTGCTGCTCGTATATGTATTGCCTATTGTCTTGTTGCACTTGTCTCGCGTTTTTGCACATGTCTGCACACGTGCACTTTATGCAGTTGTCATGTCTTCATGTGGCATACGTGCAATTTATGTTTTTTTGTACTGTCCCAGTCCTTTTATGTAGCACCATGGTCCTGGGGAACGTTATTTCATTTCACCATGTACTGTACCATGTATATTGTGGAAATGACAATAAAGCAACCTTGAACCTTGAACCTTGAGTCAGCTAGTGGGCAGGAATCAAAATCTGCAGTAATACTCTGCTTATGTCATTTTACTGTAAGTTACAGGAGACAGGATTTTGCAGAAGTTTGTCCGAATATGAAATTCCTCTTTTTCAGCTACTGCTAACAAGAGTTCATGTGTTTTTTTTTTTGTTTTTTTTTGTATAGATTCCTCAGTCAGTAAACCAGTCAGTCAGTCAGATGGTCAGTCATGTCCCAAACTATGGAATTCTTGTTGAAGACTCTCCTTGTCGTCCTGTTGTGCCATGTCCAGGCAACAGTCGACTCTCTGTAAACAAGGAGCTTACTGTATAATGGCTGAGTAGCTCAAAAATGTATGTGGCAGTATGTGTACAAATTTTCTGAACAATCTCAAAGCAAGCCTCACAGCTCAGCTCACCAAGTCAGACAAATCCGTGTAGCAAATTTGCAAAATAAATTATGTTTTTATATAATATTAATATATAAAATGTGTACTGGAGCGAATCATAGCTCATTATTATTATTATTATTATTATTATTATTATTATTATTATAGTTCCTAGCTCAATTTTCATATAATGGCAGGCAAAAGTTTGGACACACTTTCTAATTCAGTAGTTTTTCTTTATTTTTATTACTTGAAAGAAAAAAGACACTTCACGTCTTAAAAAAAAAATGACTGACTTTCATTTCTGTTTACTTAGTTGAGAAAAAATATGTATTACTGCAGTTGTGCAATAGGAACAGCTGTTAACTGAAAAGCAATTCCAGGTGACCAGATCATGAAGCTAGTTCAGAAAAGGTCAATAGTGTGCAAAGCTGTCATCAAGGCAAACAATGACTTTGAACATGTACATTTGGTCAATTTGTTTACCACATATACTGTACATATACGCCATATATGCGCTATACATTATTTCATAGTTTTGATGTTTTCAGGATTGTTCAACAATGTAAAAAACATCGAATTAGAAAGTGTGTCCAGACCTTTGACAGGGAACATAAGTGTTAAGACCATAGAGAGTTTGAAATTAACACATTATGCATTGAAATTAACGCATTACATTAGGAGCCCAAAGGTTGTTATGAGAAATGTCAGAATTGCCAGAGAGCCTCAGTGTTTAGATGGATGGGTGGATGGACATTCCATCCATCCACCCATCCATCTAAACACTGATGGAAGAATGGATGGACGGACGGACGGGCGGATGGATGGATGGACTGAAGGCTGGATAGATTGAAACTTTATGGCTCTCGAGGAAAATGAATGTATTACAGCACCAAGGGCATACAGTACAAGGCACGTATTACAATTACAAAAACTGGCAAAAATACAGAACAGAAGAGGAATGATATAAATAAATATGTTACATGCAATATAAATAATTACAAATGTGCTGGTTTAAAAAATAAATAGTATATGATACTGTGGCACAAAATAAAGTCGTATAGCTATCGATTGGAAAGACTGAACCATTGAGAAGGTGTTTGCCCTTAACTGACTCCATCAATAGAAAGAGGGGATGGGGGAAGGAGAGTTGAGCCTCCAGAAGGCCACCATCATCTCCACTGCCTTTCTAATGGTAAGCTGCTGCTGATTCAGCTTGTGTAGTATAGTGGATGGATATTGTAGTACCTTGGTTGATCCCTAGAGGGAGTCGGTTATTTCTTATTTTGTAAGAGGTTACCAGGGTGTGTGACAAAGAAGAACAAAAGGCGAATACTGTGATGGCTGACAATGTGCATACTACTCTGGAAGTTAAAGTAAAGTGTGAAATTAAGTTCTGAGTGTCTAAGATTAATTATTACTACACCTCACGATACCACAGCTTGCATCAATCAAAGGCCTACAAGTGAAGCAGATGTCTACAACCCAACACCCATCCGCCCCCACCACCCCACCTCCACACGGACCATCTAGAATTAGTCCAGATTCAGCATATATGTATGTACTTGTACACAATGACCATTATCTGCTACCCTTGAGACAAAATGCACAATACAATCTCTTGCACATGATAGGAGAGGAGAAGGAATGTGATGGGAACTCTTTGTGAATTTTTATCCAACAGCTTGAATGGGTTGTTTTGTCCTTCTAACGCACCTGTCATCCCTGATAGTGAGTCAAGGCCAAACTGATAGTAGCATTCAAATAATGCTGTTCTCACTTGGTAGGGTCTTCATATCTATCTGTCTATCTTTCGGGACAGTAAGATCACAGCAAAAAAATTCACCCTGAGTCACAACAGAATCCCCAAACGTTAAAATAAGTTCAAGCTTTTGGACAAAGTTAACTCACTATTTAGTAGTCAATTTAAACAACTGTATAGTAAATTTGGCTTCTTCTGTTTTATTCGATTTTAGAGAGCTTCAGGAAATACTACAAACGTTTCTCAAATCTTTCTCAGCTTAGTCTATACGTCATTCATAAAGCTTTTGGTATCAATTTTCACTAAAGCTGAGGAGAGACTAGAGGGTTAGCACTTGGCCGGTGCTAGCATCCTTAACCTCAATCACGATGATGTAAAAGGCAGGAGATGATGAAACGTGTTGAAATGTCTGTGACCTTGTGAAAGTCACAAAAATATGTGAAGCTGATTTATTGCAATCAAAAAGCTTTCCGTAAACAGAAAATACACCACATGATTCATTCAAGCAGTTCAAAAAGTCACAAAGTTTCAGTATTGTAACCTTATCTTTTCTCCACAGAGAGCCACGTTTAGTTCCCTATTAGAGCGGTATGGACATACTCACTGTGAACTTGTGTGCACTGCGACGTGACTTCCTGCACATTTCTGACTCAGGGGAGCTCTTTTTTTTTTTTTGTTCTTGCCTTTTAGGGGTATTTTTGTTGTTGTTGTTGTTGTTGTTGTTGTTGTTGTTGTTGTTGTTTTGTCATTGCTAATGCTCATAATATCCTAAAGTGACTTTACATTCGTGTTTCAAGCAACTTTGCTTTTTGGTGTATTGTATATATCCTTTTGCTTCAGACAGTGGTATTTACTTATGTTTCTATTGAAAATATCTGGATTAAGAAGACTTGTATTGTAAACCTGACTTTATTGGATAGACGTGTGGTTCTCAAGGTGAATAAGGGGTGATAAAGTTTTTTATTTAATTATTATATAGTTGTAAACATAATTAACTGTGAATGTTAAATATGTGGTTTAATGTGAAGCTAGATAACAAACACAAATATCAATATTATATTATATTATACACAAGCAGAAGCACAAAAATGGATTCAGTAAATACAAATAAGCAAATATAGACATATTCATTGTCAGTATATGTCATGTTTGAATAGTTGGCTGCCATGGCATCTAAACGAGGTAACAGAGTTCGTGTTTAATAACTAGTATACCTACTAAGGATATGTACTCTATGATATTTTAATTCCAAAACTAAAGGAAAACTGAAAACCTAAGGTATGGTCAACCAATCACAAGACAGAAACAAATATGATTGAAATTTCCAGTAATCGCATTAATTCGTTCATTAATTTATTGTGAGCAAATAAAATGAAAAGTCCATTTAATAATATAATTATAACAGACGTGTTGCCTCCCTGCTGGCATAAGGGAAATAAATTGTACTTTTTGTGATTTTTAACCTAATCAGACGTCAGAGTTGATGTTCGACTTGCACAACTTGGGATTCTGTGAACTGACGCCATAGCTGTGTAACAAACATTGCAGTATCATTTCCCATCTGAGATTCTCAACATTGACGGGTCCGGTCTTGAGGCATTTCATGATGTCTGAATTTGATTGTTTTATATTAATAATGTTCATGTCAACAAGGCAAATATTAGGGTGTTTCATATTCGTCATTGCCTTCTATTCTTATTCAACAGTGGGAAAAAAAACTCACCGGACGCAAGAGAGAAAATTTGCAAAGTTTATACAGTAGCAACACTGTAGCGTGGTCAAGAACTGGCTTGCTGTTTCGAAAAGGTGAATTTGAGCTAGATGATAAACCAAGAAGTGGTAGACCAAAGGAAACTGACGAGCTCGTCGAAGAAACTGTTGGATGAGGATGCGACACAATTGACTCGAGAGCTGTCAAGACGTTTGAATATGGATCATTTGACTGTTCTAATGCGTCTGAAGGCAACGGGAAAGATTCTGAAAGTTAGTAAGCGGTTCCACGTGTACATTCAAAGAGAAATATCGCTCAGTGGCTTAACACACATGCATTGCAGGTGCATTACACCGTTACTGTGCTGAACGTTACAGTGATCAGTTGATCAAATCAAGTGAAAAAGATAAATCAATGAACTGCAATCATCCAGCGGCCATTTACAAAACATAGATATCCTTCTTCTTGACAACACAAGGCCACATATTGCAAAAGTGATGTGATGAAATGTTGGATTTCCACTTGCTTAGGTCGCTGTAACATTCAATCTCCGGCCAACATTTAAAAAAAAAAGTCAAGGACATATGAAATTGGATAGATCAGGGGTGTCAGACTGTATCCAGAAAGGGCCGGTGTGGGTGCAGGTTTTCATTCCAGCCAAGCAGAAGCCACATCTGAGTCTAGTGAAAACTAAATTCAACTGATTAAGCAGTTGGAAGCAGGTGTTGCTCCTGCTTGGTTGGAAAACCTGCACCCACACTGGCCCTTTCTGGATGCAGTCTGACACCCCTGGCCTAGATGGATTAATTTCCTCAAAACCCGAATCCTCGTCATTCTTCGCCAGATAAATGGCAGAAAGTCATAGAATATATGAGTGATTACATTAAAGACTAACTCTATGCATCATTTTAGAACATTACGAATAAAATCTGCCAGAAAAGGCCAAGAACATATGCACCACCCTAATAAAAACACTATAGAACTAAAAGTAATGCTCTTGTAGTGGAAAAGCCTATTGGAAAGATTTCCTAATAGAGTGGAGCTTATAACAGCAAAAGGGGAAATGAATCTGGAATGAGACTTTAAAGCACATGTAGGTGTGGTCAGGTGCCCGCAAATATTTACCACATATAAGTGAAAGTGGCAAAGCTTGTTGCACATGGGTGTTGCCATTTATAGGTCTGTACAATATTTACATGAAATGCCCCGATGGATCATTTTCTTTTCATTTCAACAGATTTCCCGAGCAAGTGCAAAGCAAACTACAATCCACCTGATAATAAATAATCCACGGACCACCAAAGTAACGTTTGACTGTTTAATTAAATCAACTTAAAATTAGGCTTCTCAACTCAAAAACTTTGTTTCACATGTTCATATAAATACCCCGGTCCGCGATTTCTCACTCCCCCCCCGCCCCGTCGGCGATCGCGCGCGCATATAAATACACCGGTCCTGAGCATGCAAGCAGGCTACATTTTCTCATGAGTAATAAGCTCTAAATATAATTTTATTTTACTTATTTTACACCTGTGAAAAAACTCATGCCCAAAATGGCATTTATTTGGTCATCGTATCAATATTTTAGAGCTCCCCCAAAATTTCACAAATCATGTTTCCTGTTTCCAGGAGAGCTCATGTCACCACTAGGGGAGCTATAGCTCCCCCTGTTTCCCCTCTAGATTGCACCCTATATATCTGTGTATTTGCTATCCGTATATTTGAACATCTATCTATCTATCTATCTATCTATCTATCTATCTATCTATCTATCTATCTATCTATCTATCCCCACCTTTACCCTGCTCTTAACTCTCTGCTCTTAACTAGCCTACATACTGCATATACTATATTTATTGCACTTGCTGCTCTTGCACTTCTGATTAGATGCATAGATACATGTGTAATGACAATAAAGTTGAATCTAATCTAATCTAATCTAATCTAACAGTGATAACCCGATTTATTACGCCAAAGAAAATTCACTCGGAATAAGAACGTCCTCTGTGACATCACCAAGAAATTCATATCATAATCTCTAAACACGTCACAGATGATTCAGAACAGGGTTTTTTTTATTGTTCCGGAACAGGAGAGGTGGGTGGCTTATGACGTAGGACACGCCTCCGTGGCTCAGCCAATGGCAGCACGAGAACCCGCTGGCGAGGCGGGGCATAAATAGGAGCGTTTGATGGAAATTCCTCTCAGTGACGCGACTCGACAGACGGAGAACACACATCCTCATCTGTAGGATCTACGGAGACTCACACGGTTTTTTACTGCGTTAGAGAGCGCTTCAGAAAAGCCCACAATGCTTCCTGAATCTTCCACAGAGTGAGTCAAGACGTTTTTATTATTATTTCTTCAGTAAAGCTTTAGAGAGACTGTAGAGAGGATTAGGGCTAAACCCTGAACCTAAACCCACCACGCGCGCGCGCCATGCACAAGAAGGCGGAAGATGATGAAAATAATGAAAATATTAATGTTTTTTTTTTTTTTTTAATATTAATAGGCTACACTCTTATCCTGCTTTTATTTCTCTCATCTTGTTACCTTGAATTCATTTTCATAGAAATTTAAACAGTGCTTAAAGCAAAACAGTGCGTGAAGTTGTGTGGTCAGGGATGATGCAAGATCTGGAGTGGACTACATTCTGGTCCAAAAAGATTTACACATTTTTAAAAAAAAAAAATACATAAATAATAATAATAATAATATAAAATATATTATATTAATTGTTTATATAGTGACTGTATTTATATAGTGAGGTTTCAGTGCTCGTACCGTTATCTTTTCGTTTATGCTAGGTGTGTTATATTCTTTTGACACTGTGTACTGATTTATGGTATATTAGGACAGTATAAATATTAATAAAATTAATAAGTGTAGGATATGAGACAGGGCATCTTATAACTGATTATGTGACTCTTTGACATTGAAAGCATGTGGCAGTGGACGGGGATGTTGCGGCTTACTGTATGATGATGATGATGATGATGTTAGGGCCGCGTCCCAAACTGAACTGTACCCTTTTGTGTATCAGTAGTGCCCTTAGAGAGAGCGTCACAGGCGGTAACCATAGGGACACTGTTTATTGTGTGAGTGTGGACACAGCCATAACGCTGGTGCGTGCGCGCGCCGCGACGTGACTTCCGGCATGTTTCTACTAGGAAAATGACTCAGTGGAGATTGTTTGTTTGTTTATTTATTTATTTATTTATTTAGATGATGTTTGTTTTAATAAAATCTAAAGTGACTTTCCTTTTACTTTCCTATTCCTATTACAGTCAGTTTAGTTTTTTAGTATATATATATGAAAATTGTAAAATATAAATTGTAATAAAATTGTCTGTAATAGGAATAGGAAAGTCACTTTATATTTTATTATATTTATATTTAATTATCACAACATCATCACAACAATCCACAACCCTTAGATACTGATTAAAAAAAAATTAT
>JAOVYU010041585.1:0-10747 GCA_025674565.1 Synodontis membranacea
ATGGGTGTGTGTGTTTTGTGGCTGTGTGTGTGGTACAAGTGTGGCTGTGTTTTGGCTAGAGGGCGTATTGAGATCCCATAGTTTTATTATTACCGAGGCCTCGCTCTATCCCTGGGCTGTAATATGCCATTAATTTCCCTCGTCGGCCATTCCTCAATATTCAAGCTCTCTGGTCGCACCTCAGCGACCCGATCAGATCGTTGGGAAAGCAAAGCAAAGTAAAGCAAAGCAAAGACTCATAACATAAATCCTAATCCACATCCACAGGGATCTCACATTTACACGTTTGCGGTGGTTCGCATAAGAGCTACCAAGAGCTTCTCCCTCCAAAGCGTCTTGGCACTGAACTCTCCTTTTTTTATATATATATATTATAGATGTAAAGTAAAAATTCCGGTCGACGGTATGTGCGTTTGGTCGCCTACTCTCCTTCACCCTTCATAGATTAAAAAAAAAAAGAAAAAAATGCGACAAGCGAGGAGGCGTATATCTAAGGTTGGCGTATTTGCAATTTCTAGATCTAACAATGCTTTTTTTTGCAACCATCCCTAGTAGAAATGTCTCTCTCATTTCCATTCCTTCTTGAGCTTCTGCTTTCTCTATGTGCTGATATACAAACCAACACCAACACCATGATGAACAGATGAATTCTTTCAGATTTACTTTAGTTCCCCAAAGACGACCCTAGGAAGAGTGAAGCGTTTCTATTAGCTATGTTTTATAGTGCAGAAAAATCTTTTTTTTTTTTTTTACCCTACAACCTTTTTTAAAAAATATTTATTTATTTATTTATTTAATTTTTTTATTTTTGCAAAAAGCCAGACAAATTCTTCTAAACATTTTCCAATCACGCTTGTATTTACAAAACACATTAAAAAAAAAAATTTGCATCTTGTTAGCGCTGACATACACTTGCTCCTCCTGGTGTCCTTCGTTTGGAATTTTTTTTACGGATAAAACAATGAATGAATTTAAATATTCTCTTTCACGGCATGGACAGGAGAGTGCATCGAATAAACGCAAAAGCTGACACCATTTTATTCACTCAACACATTAAAAGAGTGAATAGAAGTGTGATTATGCCCTACGTTTTCAGTTTAGTATCCTGTAGCTTCATTCAGTCATGAGTAATTTAAAAATAAAAAAAAGAAAGAAAAGGAAATAAAGGAAAATATCTGGCTGTGCTGGATCAAGTGCTATTCTATGCGCTGCTGAGTATTGAATGTGGGAGCCATTTTTGATCAGATAAATGATGTGATAATTGCAATTTTATCTAATAATTTATTAGACAGATTTTTTTATGTGAATTTCATCTCTTTCTCTGTCGTTTGTCCAGCATTCCGCACACTTTAAAAAAAAAAAAAGCACGTCAAGACAGCTGTCATTTTCAGCATTTCGTCAAATTGAGCGGTATGGTCCATTCTCGGCTTAGACACCTGTTGGCGCAGGTGCTTATCCCAAGCTTCAATCCTGACAGCTTCAGTCCTCTAAATTGGTGCTTTTATCAAAGTTCCTGGAGAAAATTCACTCGCCTTTCTTTCTCCTACATGAAAATATCACTCAGGCTGGACTCGAGTCTGTTTTGATACGCTTATCCCTGCTTTCCCTTTCTCAGAGTGGCGTACGTTCGCTGTGGTTTTCCGACAACTTCAAGACCGAGGAGTCTACGCTTCCTCCTCACAGTTTCTTCGTTTCTGCTTGAAGATTTGTATTTTTTTTTTTTATTAACTTCGAGAGACAGAAATAAGAGAAAGCATAAGCGAAAACTTCATGTTTTCCGGGTTGTCTGTCCATCCTTCTGTTTGTCCGTAAACCTTTATTGAACTTTAGTAAAGTTGGTGTGTGGCGCATTATAAGGCGCAAGATACGACAACGGAGACCCGATTTCACTCTCAAAACCTCAAGAATTTGTGTCCTCCGTTCCCAAATGCTTCCCAAAAGGCGATGGTGGAAGCACAGTGGTAGATACGCCGACTCTTTTGCAACGTGTTGCATGCATCAAATTCAGAACGTGCGCTTGCTTGCAAAAGCAATACCGTGTATCAAGTTTGAACGTGAAATATCTTGCCTTTGCTGTGTACTTAACTGATTAGAGGTTGAAAATGACTTCCGAATCATTGCATTCTGTTTTCATTTACATTCCCTACATACAGTTTGTACAGTTTGTAGCTTGTTCAGTATTATTTTTTTTTTTTTACCCTTTGGTTTGAGGACGTAAATATTAGCGCACGCTCCTCTCACTTCCCGTCTTGACTGTTCTGATTCTCAGTACGTGGGCGTGTGCCAGTCAGCGCCGTCTTGCCTGCAGCGAGTTGAAAATTCGCCTCCTGCCTGTGGCTGGAACGAGGCACGATATCTCCCCTCCACTCGACTCACTCCACCGACTTCATATTAGATACAGAATTGATTTTTAGGTTTTGTTATTGGTTTATAAAGCGCTACCCGACTTGGCACTGCTGTAGATTTCTGAGCTTCTCAGTCACAAATCCAGCTGTTGGCCTCTTCGCTTGTCAAACTTTTTATTTTTTTTTCCCTAATGGTTTGCCGTGATTGACCTTACTAACAAGACTGTGGAGTAGTTTCTCCGTCTACATTAGCCCTTTGCCCCCCTCAGTGACACTTTAAATTCCTGTCATAAAGCACTCGGAGTCTAGACTAAAAGTATTCAGTGTTTTTTTTTTTTTGCTGTTGTTTTTTTTTAGGCTCTGCATAAATGCATTCTGAGTAAATTTACAACAAAATCCTTTTTATTCTATGAATTTAAAAAAAATCATTTATTTTTGGTTGCCACAACTGAGGTATAATTTTAAGTTGTATGACAAATCCAATGCAACCCCCCCCCCCCCCCCACAAAAAAACACAACGCTTAACAATTTAATTAGAGTAAAGCAAGCATAGGGCTATATAACGAGATCCATTAACATTTATAAGGGCTACATTACACCTATACAAACACTCAATTACAACTATATACAGTATAACCTATTTAAACCATTAAACAGGTTTATTCTAACAAGTGTTAACTGTCCTAAAGTTCGAGGTGATGCTGCTTAGTGGCAGTGTTCGTAAGGCTACGTTACACCTCTATGAACTCTTTATGACAACCTGGCTCACATCTCAAGGGAATTTATATACAGCCGGGAGAAATATCCTTCGGCAATATTTTTTAGATTAATAATATATTTAGTATATATTACCTTCCCTTTTTCATTTTCCTGAATATGTTCAGGAACGTATGACTTGAATTAGATTAAAATGGACCTTGACTAAAAGAAAATAAAGCAGTGCGACTAAAATGCGACGCGTGACTTAGGGTTAGTGTCCGTAGAGCTATGTTCAACTTACAGAATATGAGTCCTACAGGACATTAAACGTAAAAAAAGTTAAATACAAGTTTAGAGCTAATTATGTCGGTAGGAGTCAGGCAGCCGTCAAAAATTTAGACTTCCGTGGTCAAGAATTTGGTCAGAATAAATAGCCGTGTAGGTTTCCGTCAGTCATTATAAAGGGCTTCTGTAGGTGGCGTGTAATGAGAGACATCATCATAACAATGCTGCAAACATTCTAGTGTTTAATGCAGAGTCACTGCACGATAACATCTCTGTTCAGTTGATATTTGACCCTGAGTGACTTTCCACAGCACACACACACACACACACACGCACACACACACACACTGTCCTCATCTGAAACTGCTTGATGTGAAGGGCGTGCGCTCATTAGCAGGCAACTTTCAGCAAGCATTACGAGACATTTCACTGTGCCGCTGTTATAATGAGGAGTAGTTCAGCTGGAGTTCCCCGTCTCAGCCAGCAGCACTTCAATTACACAAACTTCCCCCTTCACACACACACACACACACACACACACACACACACACACACTGGAGGACTTTGTCCTATGCACCAGTCAGTTTTTTTTTTTTTTTTTTTTTTAAATCAAGCAAGTGTGTGAATGTAAAAGGATTTGTGAATCAAAGCAGCATGTATAGTGTGTGTGTGTGTGTGTGTGTGTGTGTGTGAGAGAGAGAGAGAGAGAGAGAGAGAGAGAGAGAGAAAGGTGGAGATGAGGGATCGGGAGTTCTTCATTAGATCAGTTGAAAATGTGGAGTCAGACTGCATGAGTCACACTCCTGTGAACCACTGAACAGAGAGAAATCAAATGCTCTGTGTGTGTGTGTGTGTGTGTGTGTGTGTGTGTGTGTGTGTGCGCGCGCGCGCGCGTGTGTGTGTGTGTGTGTTAGGGGTTTAACGCAGCTAACATCCAAGATTTAAACCTGAAGTAGGCGTGGCCTAAGCAAAAAGTGGTTTTTATGTATATATTTTTTTTTCATATTATTTTTTTCAAATTACATATGAATCTTAAAAATTAAACTGCGCAAACTTAACTTCCGAATGAATAAATGAATCGATAAATATATTACTTAATTAATTAATTAACCCTAGCCCTTAAAAAAAAAATAAAAAATACTAGGTTAAAACTAGTCATAGTGAATTAGCTGTACAGTTTGTAGTTTTATGACTTTAACTTAAATCCATTTCAAAAATTCCTTCCTAAATCTAAATGTTTAATTTTAAATGCGAAGTTTTTGGTAGAATAGTTATGGTTAGCAGAGCGATCAGTTCTGTGGATATGGATAAAATGAGTATTAATCCATTTCACATGACAAAAAAATAGTGTTTATTATATCAGTGCTGGTGGATGATCAATTTTTCTCTGTTTCTGAAACACACACACACACACACACACACACACTAACATACTCATGCCAAACTGTCCACTCTGGCCTAAATTAATTCCTAATCATCAATCAGTGAAATTGAATCATCGGACTGGCTCCATTTGTGCATCAGTGAGAAACGCCATGAAGGCCTCAGGGAGAGACGGCTGGGTTTTCATCTCAATAATGAAGCCAGGAGCCGAGCGATGACGATGACGTCCTCAACACGGAATTTAGATCAAATCTTCAAAGAAAATCAAAGAAAATGATGTAATTGCAGGAAAAGCCTTTAGAGGAAAATGATCACCTGTTCTTTTTCGGCGGCATGGCTGATTCCGACTCGTGGACTTCAGCAGCTTCCGATAAATGAATCGCTTTTTTTGTTCAGCTTCAGATTTGTGTTTCTGCATTCCTCTACAGGGATTAGACGGCTGCTCTCTTACTGTACCTCCGTATTACTCCGACACTCTGGCAAACGAATCCATAAACTGTGAGATTAGCTGCCAATTAGCACGGCAGGGAATGTTTATTCGTGTAAGGCTCGGCCAATCGCAAACACGTGTCGAAAGCGTTCCATTTGAGGCTACGGACACTGCAAGTGTTCATGTGAACAACGCTGCCAGGTGATTCGCCGTGCCGGTGAGAGGGAACGCTGGCCGAGCTGAACACGCAGAAGCTTAGAGACGTTTATCACATGATCCTGATAAGAGGAGATGTAGGACCGAATAACCGGGACCGAGAAAACGACTCACTCACTGATTTATTCACCGATTCAACTTTTAATTGGCTCACCTGCAGGAAGTCAATCACATATGTTGTGTGTTTTCTTCTTTGTCGTTTGCCGTGTTCACTTCCTGAAGTCAGATTGATTGACTGATTCATTCCTTCGTTCATTCATTTATTCATTCATTCATTCATTCAAGAAAGAAAGAAAGAAAGAAAGACAACACTAAGATAAAAGAAAGGAATGAATTGCCTCAGCTGCAGAAAGTGAACCAACATGCCATGTGTTTTCCTTTCCTTCCTTCCTTCCTTCCTTCCTTCCTTCCTTCCTTCCTTCTTTCTTTCTTTCTTTCTGAATGGATAGATGGATAGATGGATGGACCTGATTGTAGGAACTGAACCATGTTCACTTTCATTCTCTCTTTATTTCTGAAAGAATGGACAAACAAATAAACAAATTGAACCAAACATGCCATGTGTTTTCCTTTCTTTCTTTCTTCCTTTCTTTCTTTCTGAATTGATAGATGGATGGATGGATGGATGGATGGATGGATGGATGGATGGACCTGATTGTAGGAACTGAACCATGTTCACTTTCGTTCTCTCTTTCTTTCAGAATGAATAAACAAATTGACCTGATTCCAGGAACTGAACCAAACCATTATGCCATGTCTTTTCCTTTTTCTTTCTTTCTTTCTTTTCTTCCTTTCTTTCTTTCTTTCTGAATGAATGAATGAAGGAACCTGATTGCAGAACTGAACCATACAAACAATGTTCACTTTCTTATCTTATCACTTTCTCTCTTTCTTTCTGAAAGAATGAACGAATGAATAAACAAATTGACCTGATTGCAGGAACTGAACCAAACATGCCATGTCTTTTCCATTCTTTCTTTCATTCTTTCTTTCTTTCTTTCTTTCTGAATGAATGAATGAATGAATGAATAGATGGATAGATGGATGGATGGACCTGATCTTTCTTTCTTTCTTTCTGAATGAATGAATGAATGAATGAATGAATGAATTAACCTGATTGCAGGAACTGAACTAGATAAACCATGTTCACATTCTTTCTCTCTTTATTTCTGAAAGAATGGACAAACAAATAAACAAATTGACCAAACTGAACCAGACATGCTGTGTGTTTTCCTTTCTTTCTTGCTTGCTTTCTGAATGAATGAATGAATGAATGAATGAATGAATGAACCTGATTGCAGAACCAAACCATACAAAGCATTCAGCATTCAGTTATATCGATATAATTATATTGCATATATTCATCAAATCATTTATTTAGCTCCAGCTCTGTGAACTCCATGCTCAGCTGATTGTTGTGATTCCTGCGCACGCTTTGCACAGATCCGTTTGCGTCACCTCGAGTCAGTGAAAGACTCTTACAAGTTTTCCATTTTCAGTCCTACACGGCACTCAATCAGCGTTAGATTTACCGTTTTGTTAGAAATTAGCCACTCCGAATGCAACTCTCACAAAATCTCACAGTCTGGTCACGGCTGAGCTCTGAAAATGAAAGGAAGCTTTACTATGAAGAGGAAACTACAAAGAATGCTTTTTTTTATTATTATTTTTAAATCGATGAACTGCTATCATAGAGTGGCCATTCACAAAAGAAAATCATCCTCTTTCACATGTTGCAAAAGCGATAAAAGATATGATTCTAAGCCTTGGATGGGAAGTTTTACCGCCTCCGGTCTACTCACTGGACACGTTTCAAAAAAAAAAAAAAAGTCCAGGATATACCAAATTGCATACAGTAGATTAATTCACTTTCCTAAAACCAGAATCCTTCTTTATTGACAGCGTTCACTCTTCGTCAGACAAATGGCAGAAAGTCATAGAATCTAATCCTGTGTATCGTTTTAGAAAATCACGATTAAATATGTTCCAAAAAGAGGCCACGAACTTATGCACCACACTAATAGAATTCTCTATTCAATACAGAGCTCCAGCTCTCCAGGGCTTTTGTATGAATTATTAATATTCACCTCACTCCACAGATCCACTCAGCCATTCCAAGCTTTTTTTTTTCTTCTTTCATTTCCCTTAATGGCTCCGAAACAAAAAAAAAAAAAAAAAGGCATGACAGCATGCTATAAACGTCATGCTAACAGACCTGAAAACCTTTACACGGGCCGTATAGGAGCTCTGCGTTTCAACATCGCCGTACGAGATCTCGCTTATACTGTATATAGCAGCACAAAATGTTACAAAGCAGCAATCTTAGTTTTTCCTAGAGGAACGATATGTCGGTCTAGAATATCGACAATGCCGTAGGTAGTTTTGCTCCCATACCTGAAGCCACGCCCCCTAACCCAATCAAACGAGAACACCCTCTTGTCTTGTTCTTTTCCCCCTCCCGCCTGAACGTCCTCCGTTTCTCTCACAGTAAATGGAAAGTGTTTGGAATTCATTCGTGTGAAATGAGATCTATCAGCGTGTGTGTCAGACTTCATTCAGCGCACACATACCGTCCCGTCACGATATCGACAACAGGCTGCTTTTTAAAAAAATTTTTTTACCCGAGTTGGGCTACTGGGTCTGCCCCGGATATTCCTCTTCCACCACAGGAGTGGGATCCAAATGGTTTCAGCAAATGCATCCGATAGGTCAATGTGACCACGGAGGGCCTTTTCAAACTCTTCTTAATGGTGCTTTAATGGTAAACGGCGAGGTATTTGCTGAAGCGTAACCCGTAATAAAGGGATAAAAATCTCATTCCGGCAGAAATCACGTCTCAGTTCGGAATTCATTATCTGTACATTTCGGAGCGCGATCCGTTAGACTGAGTGAGCATTTAGGAAGCCAGATATTGGAAAATGTTCCTGTCGTTTGTATGAGAAATAAAACAGTCAGGGACACGCTGTTACTGTATGTTTGACCGAATTGTTACAGCTTAAGTCTACTTCAGAATAATCTCATGTACAAAAATGAATTTTTTTTTTTTTTTTTTTATCCCTACGAGATCTCTGAAGGTCACCTGGGATCCAGAACACATCACCGTGTCACGTGATTGGCTCTATGTATGTATGGAGTTGTTCTACAGAGTGAAGTGTCTGAATGAATCGTGTCCTTCGACTGTACTGAGAGTGTGTGTGTGTGTGTGTGTGTGAGAGAGAGAGAGAGAGACTGAAGTAGGCCAGGCCTGACTGCACAATGTACTGTAAAAAAAAAAAAAAAATCCACTAAATAAGAAATGAAAAGAGAAATGATTGTGAAAGTTTGTGTGTCGTACTTTACATACATATCCAAAACCTTTTAACGCAAGGGAGAGAGCTGCTTACTCATTGTGTCAAACTGTGTTTGCTGTGTTAACAGGGTTCGCACATACTTTCTGTTTAATTACTGTACACTGCGTACATTGCAGAATGTCCGTTTTGTAAAAGTTTGCTCAGCTGAAACAATCGATATAAATCATCAATATAATACACAAGATAATGAACATGACGGTTATGTCGCTACTCGATCTCGATCCCGATCTTGTTTTCCATGACGATCTTATTCCTGTGACTTAATAAATCTGTTCCAGGCAGCTTCATAATCATGATGCTTAAAAAAAACATAAAGATCTAATTCCCATGACTTTCTTCTGTACATCTCAAGAAACTATGACTTAGCGCTTAATGACGCAAAGACAGACCTGAAATTATCGTTTGGTTGCTGAAGTTTGCAGCTCCAGGGAGACGTCGTGGCTGTCTTTTTGCTGTTCTTTTTCTTTGCGTATTATTATTAACTTTATTATTATGGTCTGTATTTTAATAAACACACCGCAACACATTCATTGAGTTGCAGTGTGAGGAAATCCAGAGTGTTACTACGCACCAGCACAAAGTAAATTGTCCTTCACGGGCCTCCAGATGTGTACAGATGTGTGCAGATGCGTGCAGATGCTTTCCTCCACCGCTGCCACGTCCCGAACACTGCAGCAAAGTGATCTGCCGACTCGTTTAGCCCGCTGGCGCTCAGCACTGAACAGAAATCATCTTTTAAATGAGCCCTTTAGGGTTCGGAAGGGTTGATCTGTACGTCGTGCACAGCGCTTAGCAGAATCGTCTTTAAGAATCACCACTGGCTCAGACACACACCCAGCGGAGTTGACATTTCTCTGTGTAGATCATCCTAGTTAATGACCCGGGCTTGTTTTCATTTGCCAAGAAGCTGTTATTTATCGTTCTCGCTGTCTGACGGCGTGTTAATTGCGGTGTTACAAAAGATTCCACGGATGCATTGGGATTAGTTTACAAAGAAAACTCACCTTCAATAAAGATGCAGGTGGGTGCCATTACTTAGATATTTATTTACACTAAGAAGTGAGATTCCCTCTGTGGGTCGAACCTGGGGTCTAATTTATAACCGTTGCATAAGCACAAAACGGGCCCTTAAATGTGCGTACGCCTCTTCCTACGCAAACACTGTGATCTATAGAAACAAACTTGATGGCAGAATGTACGTAAATGTACGCAAAGTCATATGACCCATGCGTATGAACATTCTGGAGGAAAAAAATGTGACCGCGGGTGAAGTGTCATCAGTACATATATAATAATTCCTTGTGCTAGTGAGTCATACACCGCACATTTGATTTCACTTATTCAGTCACATATTTATAATAATGAATAAATATATGTAAAATATATAATCCGACTCAAATCTTAACTTAATCTACACTTTTAATCTAAGCGCCGCAGCTGTTGAAATGTAAATGGACAGGTGGTGCTCGTGATTATCATTTGGACACGGTGTGAAATAATCAATCTGATTGCTGAAAACACATAAATACCGCGATCACATTCGTGCATAACGTAACATAACGGATGCACTGGTATTGTTAGAATATTATGCCAATGGCAGAATTAGAAGAGAACGAGTGTTCAGGGACCATGAAGATTTTATGGGCCATGATGATAACTCATAAGCCGATGTAGATTACCTAGATGGGTCCAACAACTGGGTCCAATGTTAGAGAGACCGACCTGACAGAACCGCGCAATCCCGGTACAAAACAGGTACTGATGACTAGGGATGAGCGAAGTATCCGGTATCTGAAACGAGTATCCGGTACGGATAAAGCACTTTTGACGAGTACGAGTATCATACGAGTAATACGAGTCAATGTCTGTGCTCGGAGATTGCCGGCGGAAACCCGCAAGCCCCCCACCCCCGGTCGGAGATTGTCGGCGAAAATATACGATCGGTATCAGTGACCCCCCCCCAACACTTCCGAGTCCGAGTACAGATACGGATACAGATAATTCATATGGTTAACAGATACAGATACAGATAATGCTGT
>JAOVYU010041902.1:0-10734 GCA_025674565.1 Synodontis membranacea
CTCTCTCTCTCTCTCTCTCACACACACACACACACACACACACACACACACACGCACACACACACACACACACACACTGAGTAGTGTATATCTCTTTGTGGGGGTCTCCCATTCATGTCTATATTCATAATGATAACCCTTACCCAGCCTTAACCTTAACCACAATAACCCAACAAGATGCAAGACCTTTGGCTTTTTCAGTTTTCTGATTGTATTCACAGATTTTGGTAAAATGTTTCAGATTTTTGAGTTTTCCCTTGTGGGAACCAGAAAAAAAAATTCCCCACAAGGTAAAAATAACAAGTTTTTATAACATTGTGGAGACATTTGATTCCTACAACGTGAAAGTCATTGCTGTATGAATCTCCAATGAGCCTCATGATTCATTTTGTTTCAGAGTACAGAGTATTCAGAGTTTTGATACATGTGATCACAAATCAGTGATTAGTGCAGTATGAGCCCTGGTGTTCCCTGCTGGTTGGTGAGGGGAGAATCAGGACGCCAGGAGGTAGGCATTAAAGAGAGAAGTGCTGTCCATATTTACATAGGGATTTTTCCTTCATGGTATTCTTTTCAGAATTATCACAAGTACTTAAGAAACTATGAATGAAAGGAAGAACACAAGCGCTATTCTAATTAACAAGAGGTAATCATTAGTTACATTTATAAACGACGTAACCGGAAATGTTTTGAAAACATGCGCAGTAGCTTCGTTATTGTTTATCTCAGAGAAACGTTCTAAAAGATATATTACAATGATGTTTTTTTTTTTTTTTTTGTAATTAAACACACTTCCACATAAGCGGGATCAGGATGTGGAGTCTTGGACATTTGAATCTTACAGCCAGACTATTCACAGCGTTTTTTATTTCACAGATTATGATGTCATTATTATGCCCGGTGCAGTTTTATTTGTGCTGTAGCCTGCTTTTGAGGACTTGATTCATTTTATTCAGCATCTAATTTAAATGATTTTTATTTCTACATGAATGGAATCTTCGCTCATCTGTATTCATAAATAAAAGCTTAATTAAATCTGACTTCAGTTAAAAATGACCTATTTAAATACTAAATTGATTTTTTTTAAACACTTAGCAATAAATCGAGTTTACATAACTATGTGCTGGTAAGGAGCTTTAGAGAAAAATTTCCAAATCTATGCTTATATTTTTCTGCCACATTGTTAATTTTGCATATAAATTTTAAATGTAGATTTTATGAACATGTGGATAAATCAGGGTGTGTCGCATACTTATGACACACTGACACTGGAGACTCCTTCCAAAAATTCTAAATAAACATCTCATTGAAAACTTCACCATATCAGAGATTAAATGTTTTTTTTTTAAATCTGGTTTTGCAGACAAACTTGATAAATGACTGAATATAACACTGCATATTTGCTACATTTAACACATTATCCCTAAATGTATTGCGTAATATTTGCCACATGTGATACATTGCTGAATATAACAGTGCAGATTTGCCAGATCGGTGCAGTGCTTGCTGTTCTGTGTTTAAATGGTCACTTTCCTCCTCTAAATGAGGAACAGGAGCAGAGCCTGAAGCGATTGTTAATGGTGTCCAGACGGTGAGACCACAAGTGCTGTCAATCAAAGCCAAGCACTCACCACTGGTTTTACTCTCAGTGTGCAAATAAACATGGTCTATCTAAATTTTGAGCTCCTTCTCAAGATTTCAACCTTGTTCTCAAGATTTGGGTTTAAAAAAAAAAAAAAAAAAAAAAGACAACTACAGCAATGATAACCACTACTACTACTGAACTGATACATGTTGTAATGTCTAATACAATATTTAAATTGGTATAGAAACTCATAAAAACATTTCCCTACATGGTTATTTTTTTATATTTTTTCAGCCTAAAGAAATTGTTTTCATATTAAATATCTATAAATGTTACCACACACTGTTGAATTCTTAATTCTGATTGGTCAGAAAGTGCTGATTATTTTTCCATATATAGCTTCGAGACAAATCTCAGGTTTATATTAATACGCTTTTCAAATTCATTATTATTTCTAGAATAAATCGTTCACAAGCAGACACTCGGATGAATAATCTGTCTTTTTCAGAGGGATAATTTCCTGGGTAATAGTCAGGCTGGACAATAAATTATAGCAATCACATGCTGAAAAATGACACTTAATTCATTCTCATTTAATGTTTTCATTCAGGATGATTTCACTTCACACGTGGTTTTGAGCAATGGGTGTAATTCTATCTAACCTTAAAACTACTAGGTAATAAAAACTAAAACTTACTGAAAGCTTGTTCAAGTTAAAGTAGTAAAAAAGGAGAAAACTCATCAACAGTATGAACCAGAAAAGACATTATTACACTGTTTGTCATTTTGAAAGCCAGACCCCTTAGCTAATCCCTCGAGTGATAGTAAACACACACACACACACACACACACACACACACACACACACACACACTTCCCTCATTACATAAGAAGTTTAACATTCTGGAAGACTGTTGAAAGTGATAATAACTTAACATGAAAATCAGGTATTATTATTATTATTATTATTATTATTATTATTATTACTAATTTACTTTAGTTTTCTCTTCGGTGGAATTTTGACCAATTACAATTTAAAATATTTTGTATTTGATCTATTTTAAGGGGTTTTATGTTATGCACACTACGTATTTGAGTGTGTTCTGTATTTCACCACTTTAATTAAGCATATTTTAAGATATTGCTTGGGACAGGCATATTGATCACATGATCAAATCCCTTTACTTCACTGGTTAGAAGACAATGTATAACAGTAAGCCATGCAAACGAATCCATAGCAGCAGATAATAAAAATACCTATCAGAGTGTGGGGACATTCATACTTCTTCAGTAAGTGTTTTATCCTTGTCAGGGTCACGGCGGATCCGGAGTCCATCCCAGGAACACAGGGCACGAGGCTAAAGTGAAACCTGGATGAGACGTTCACACCTGGGGTAGCTCCAGAATGTACCATCATGTTTTTGGACAGTGGAAAGAAACCCATGCACCACACAGACAATAACCCGAGTTCAGGATCAAACCGGCGACCCTGGAGCTGTGAGGCAACGCTGCCCGCTGTGCCACCGTGTGTGAGAGATAAACCTGTAAATCTCACACACCCCAGGAGTGTCTAGACCAAATGGAATGATAATAGGCCTTCATACTGAAGACAAAGTCTTTAAGGCTGTCTGACCTACATGAGTAAAAGTGTCCTCTGAAACAAAGAGTCAGCTTTCAGCAGTATATATTATACACGGCAACATGTAGGCTCTCACTTTTTGGCACTTTTTCTCGTTCCCTTCTTATCTCACTTACTTAAGTTGAATAGTATTAATGATCCAGTTGTGTGAGAAAACCTTGGCCTGAGGCTTTTGATTCTAATCTGTCATTGAGCTCATGTATACAATGTTCTCCTGTTAGCATCTTTCACAAGACGGTGACGCAACGCAGGCAGAACCCGGAGAAGATCCTGGGAGGACATGGCAACGATTTCTGACGAGATGAATTAACAGTTACGGAAGGAGTCTCCAGTGTCAGGGCTCTGTAACAGTCAGAGGTAAAGCAGGAACTTTCCGCTTTATCAGTAACATGATGTGCTTGTCTTTAAAAGAGAGGGGAAAAAAAAAAGAGAGTCTTGTGTGGGAACCACTGTTCATAGCTGCTATAACGCAAGTCAGGGGTGTCCAGACTATAGCCCGCGGGCCTGCTCGTCCTCTGTTCCGGCCCCTCGGTCTAATCTAAGAACCAATTATGGCCCGCAAGTCAAAAAGTTTGGACACCCCTGACGTAAGTGATAAGTCGAACGTGCTTCATGGATTTTCAACAACTTTAACTATGACTAGAAACTGATTTTAGAAAATGTTTTTTAATAATAAAATAAATAAATAAATCACTGTTAACTCCTCAGGAGTTTTTTTTTTTTAATAGGAAAATACTCAGCTTCAGGATGGCAGGCATCCAAACCAAGAGCATCTAAAAAATAAATAAATGAATAAATATTTGCTTGTCTGTGTGAGAGGGGCATGCTCTCTCTCCTTTGTCAATCATAGCAACATTAACCAATCACCAGCATCTGTGAAATTATGTATGCTGAAGAGGGTGGATAGCGATTTCCTCTGAGTGCGTTACGCTGCCCTGTGAAACAACTTGCGCAAAGGCTTTATTTTATTTTTTTTCGTTATTGTGGATTATTCCATATTTATGTCATCATTTATGCTTTACTCCCTGACCTCTGAAAAGATATTAGACTATAAAGTTATCACAGTGCTGCTTTATAACAACACTTTAGTCAAAATTGGACTAAACGGATATCTCGGCACTTCTAGAAGGTTCTTTTTAGGTCGTAGTTTTCCGGTGAGTTCATATGCTTTGTTAGGAATTACAGCATGCTGACATGTTTAGTCTGTACATCATCATGTCGAGTACAGCGCTGGTTTTATCTCTTTACCAGCTGTGAACCTGGAACAAGCTCATGGGAAGAATTGGAGAATAAACTCTACTGTACTGTAAGTCTCAGAGTCTACTTTGTCAGGATTGGATAAATATTTACATTCATCACTTCTTGTAGAAATAATCATATGCTTTTATAGCACTCTTATAGCACTTTTATAGCACTCAGAAGGAAATCCGATGATGAAATGTTGACGCTATCTTTTGAGTCTATGCATTTACAAGACCTGTAGGTTACTATTAGCTACCGTAGTGTTTGTCACTTGTTTGCTACGTGTGCATATGTTTTACTTTGGATTTTATTAAAGATTACATATTACATATTTTATGAAATATCTATCATTTTAGAAGCATCTGCTAGTCAGGTGGTAAATGTTGTGAGAACACGCCTGCTAGGAAGCTGGGAAATACGAACACCTTTTTCTAGCCACCAGCTAAGGCTAACAATGTCAATATTTTTCTCAGGTGGAGGTAAGTTACTAAGAAATGTCTCCAGGTATTACAGGTACATTAAACCTCAAATCAACCTCAAACTGAACTTTAACGGGTTCTGCCATGTTATCCACACAAGAGAGTGTTTATAGAGTTGTGCTGTGTGTTTATTAGCACAGAAACAACTATATCCCAAGACTGCTGCTGAAGAAAACGGGCCACGCTGACAAAATGTTGGCTAGTTAGCTAGAGAGTTAGCTGTTCTCACTGGGAAAATACAAGCATCCCCATCACTTTTTTTTAAACTTGAAGAAAAAAAATCATAAATCCCAATCTCTTTGTGACTGCAAACAACTTTGTGTACGATTACTGTATTAGGAAGCTTTTTACGCACACAATTTACCAATAAAAACACTTACCAGTCCTACAGTAGCTACAGTAAAAACTAGCCAACAGTAGCATGCTAATAAAAGACCTAACTAGCTGAGCTTTCACTCTAGATCTAAGGATTTATCATCATCAATGAAGGTGAAACACAGATTGGTGTAACTATAGTGATTAAGAGGTCGTTGGTCTTCACTTAGCTGTAGCTTTTTTCCGAGGCAGAAAAATCATGAGATCACGAGACAACTGATCCGTGATCTCACTCGAATACGAAAGCAGCAAAGAATTTACAGGTTTTAAAAGTTCTTTTTTCAACCTAGTCTACTAAACTTAAAATGTTTATCATAAACCCTTAATTTATGATAAACACGTCATAAACGCTTTAGTTGTGCTGCCCATTTTATTTCTTCCATTTCCTTTATTATCACCATCAGTTGCTCACCAGCAGCTAAACACGGAGTCATGACACTCTACACACAAGAACCCCAACAGTGTCCTGACTGATCTTATAACAGAATTGCAGTGATAAAATAAATCATTTGTTTATACTGATGGAAAATATCTGATAAGTCGATTTCGCCAGTGTGCTCTGAGAAAGGATTAAAATGGACAAATGTCCCAAATACGGACAAAAATAACCCCAAAAGTGATATTTTTAGTGATATTTAAATGTCGGAATCCTGGCAATGAAACATATCCCATTCCACGTGTTGGAAATTCCACTCATATTTGCCAACAAGCCTATTTTCTCCATTAGTACTTCTACTACTACTATAGATCAACTGAATGTTGGATGATCCTGTCACCAAAATGACCCTGAGAGCAACACTTCCCATAGCATTACATGTAAAACTCATGCTGGTAGCTAAGAGAAAAGTGTGAAAGCAGCCTTCGTGGATCATTTCTAGCCTTCAGTCTTCATTTTAATGGTTACAAACATCCTGAAAGACGTACAATTTAGTTTAAAAAAAAAAAAGAAAAAAAAAAAAGTGTCAGTATTGCACACTGAATGATGGGTATGGTTCAACAGCTGTGTTCACAGAAAAGAAGTCTTCATCATCCTCACTTGGACTAAATATTTATCCGTCAGCTCAGCCAGGTCTGTCTGTAATCAGCAGATGTGTCATGACAATATTATGGGCTTTGGAACAAGACCTCCAGTTCCTGAATACGGAAGACGTCCTGGAAGAGTCCAGCTTGTGAGATCTTCACAGTGTTTAGAAGTGAGGAGAAAGTGAGGTCATGTGTATATTACTTAGCTAAAATGCAACCATGGGGAAATTTTCTGTTAACCATAATATGCAGACCACGTACGCAAACATGCGCATCTCTCACACAGAATGAGCACCGTTTTAAATATCATGGGCAAAAATGACAGGACTGCGCTCACCAGGCAGTGTCACCCTGGCCCTGTCTCAAAACACACCCTGGCTTACTTCCCTCGGAAATCTTCACTTGGTTGCATCCAGAGTGCCACTGATGATTAGGAGTGTTAGATTATAGATGAAGCCAACATTACTGTAATAGCATGACTTACCCAGAAGGCATTGTGCTCTGATGTATGAAGCTGCTCTCAGCATTACGTTAAGTGTTATAAAAATGTAATGACACCAAAGGCTTGTGATTAAGTAAGCATTTATCAATGGCAGTCAATACCTTCACTTTAACTATAAATAAAAGCTACAAGTAGTCAGAATTTCTGCCTGATCAGAACCGATTGTAGAACTGACCTCAGTAATGTAAGGAACAGCTGTAGAAAACTGACGTTTTCACAGAACTTTTTTTTTTTTTTTTTTGTATTTTGTACACATTTGCACCAGTACTGTCCTCACAGAAAGCGGTAAAATCAAGTCAGGTTGCAATTTGTATTACTGCACTTCCACATTTCTCAGTGTAGCTCAGCGAGATCAACCGTCTCCCATTTACAACGTGTTAAGATTAAATCTTACAAACAGGAAAATCTATTAGAAACCGTAGTCTTGGCTTTACAAAGACCCCACGTGTAAGTAATGAGTAATCTAAAAATGCTTCAAGTCCGCCATCTAAGACTTGTTATCTGCTTGTCCAAATAACGGAATAAGTAAAACATGATGTAGAACTTATTACCACACACAAAAGTGATTGGGCTAAAAGCGCAGCTGATGTAAGCAGGTGGTTCATTCTGACTGGTACTTTGGTAGCCCTGGTGTCAGCTGTACCATATATCGCTCCGCCCACTCCGAAGCAGCCCAGAACGGACAAACCTCTAGAGTTTCACATTTTTACAAGTGACAGAGTGAATCAGGAAGGAAGGAAGGAAGGAAGAACAGAATTCAGTGTTTGCTGGTGCTGGATGACAATCTTTTTTTTTTTTTTTTTTAATTTAGGATCATACTTATTCTTTAGAATGGAAAAACAAGGAAGTGTGAATGTAAGTATGTTACAGGCACCTGACGGCCGCCATACGCTCCAATACACACTTGGAAATTGAGGGGTAAGGGAGCGGCATTCAGGGGGGTTTACATTCAACTGAATCCAGAATGGTGGATCTTTAACTGAAAAAAGAAAGAAAGAAAAAAAAAAAGAACAAAACAAAAACAAAAAAAAACAGGATCACGTTCTTTCACCCACACTTGGCAGTAAATCCTTCACAATCCTTCAGAATGCACTGACCAGAGGTTTAAATCCAGCACGTAATGGGCAAAGAGGTTTGTGGACTGGTGGAATTTTATCACTTTATTTTGCTAGCTAGTTATCATGACTAACTGCAAAACTAGATTGCATGCTAGTAAGCAAGAAAGCCAGCTAGTTAATACAGTAGCTAACAAGCAGCTTATTTGCTAATTGGAAAGATGTGGAAACATGTTGTAAATGATAATGCTAATATTTATTATTCTAAAAAAATGCAATAATAAATTACAATTAACTTTACAA
This sequence comes from Synodontis membranacea, assembly GCA_025674565.1. Taxonomy (NCBI): domain Eukaryota; kingdom Metazoa; phylum Chordata; class Actinopteri; order Siluriformes; family Mochokidae; genus Synodontis; species Synodontis membranacea. The sequence goes on from JAOVYU010041902.1 coordinate 8,204, forward strand.
AAAAAAAAAAAAAAACCCAACATCAGCACCAGCGAGTGGCTTGCATAATAAACAAGCTCACAGATATTTTAATCGTGTACCTCGGGGAGATTCATTTAGATTATACAGTTTTCATTTGGACTTTGCTTTTTTGATCACTCCTCTAGTTCCTCGTCTTCGTGGTCTTGGCGAGGCTTGTCGAGCTGCGATCGCGAGCTCTGGATGGTGACGATGCCGCTGAGGACCGCGTAACCCAACATGGCCGCCACGGCGAACAGCACCGACAGGATCTGGTTACGCCGTTTGTTCGGCTCGCTGTCAAAGTCACCGCCATCGGAGTGAACGGCAGCTTTTCTGCTTGGAGCTTCTGGGTGAAAGAAAATAATAATAATAATAATAATAATGATATAACCTTCACTATAACAATGTCTATATTTAATACACCACGTACACCGCGTGTGCTGTGACTTAGAGGAAAATTATCAGTGGCAGGTTGGTCTGATGAAGCTGAGAACCTGTTATAACCCCAAAGTTGATTCATTTCCTATAACAGCGTGTCCTGAAGTGCTTTAGTCCTCTTATAAAATAGCATTTTGCCAAGTTTGTTTATTAAATAACACATTTTTTATCCATTTGTTGTAACATCTAATGCTGTAAAACATCCACAAAACATTATACAATCCCGTCATCACACATATGCTAGTCTTTTTGTAAGCTGTTACTATAGAAACGATAACGTGTTAGAACACAGGCAGTGAGAAAATTTTCTGTGATTTGTTTTTCATGACCGGAACCACTTTCAAATCTGCCGTTCTAGAAAATTCATCAACACCTTCTGACCAATCAGTCTGAAGCATTCGGGAGAGCCGCGACACTAACAAGGTGAAGAAGAAAACGCACACCTCGGCTGTCTGAGGGAAAATAAAGCAGTAAGATGTTGGTGCAGAACTGCTGCAGGTTCTCTAAGGAGGTCAGGTGCTGCTGGAGTTTTCCATTCGGGAGTTTAATCTTTAGCAGAGGAGCCAGGTGACCAAACACATATGCATCCAGCGAGGAAGGGCTGCAGAGATTCATCACACACAGAACAGATCACACACACACACGCGCACACACACACACCTTACAACTTTACAACAAAACACGTAAAACCCACGAGTCTCCGAAGAAGAACTTATGTGAGCCGAGTCTCTGTGAGAGGAGAGTCATGCACTCCAACGCATCCTGGTAAATCTGAGGACAGAAAAGCAATGGAATTAGGTTCAAATCCTGTTTTTAGTCATTTTATTCAATACGTTCCTATAGTTAAGATCGTAAGCCAGTCAAGAAACAATTACTTTCAGTTGCAAGATATCGTTAAAACAAAATCGTTTATTTTATAACAAGATATTCAGTGTTGAGTTTCAATGATGTTCAAATTATATGATTGAATCTTAAATCTGTTTAGGTTGATTTTACCTTCGTTCGGACGTTGTCTTTGGGCAGATTTCAGTTTTACCCAATGTATGTGTATATATATATATAAATATATTTTGTAAATATCATACAGCACTTTCCTTTCCTTCCATTCAAATATCACAGGGGTACAAACTTTTGCACCAACTGTACTTGTACCACAAAGCAACACATTTTAAACGCATTACCTTAAATTAGTTATATCTATATGTTCTGTATTTACTACACAATGTACGGTTTTTATATTAGGTGTCCTACTCCAGCATTTACGGTAATTATCTTCCACGAAACCATATACAAACATTACGTTTAGTTTAGCCTCGTGAAGCAGACGTCTAGGTTTTATCATTAAAAATGCCATGCCCCTTCACAGAAGGACATTTATCTGGCACTGAAATTGACCAATCACAGACTCTTCCTGATCTAATAGACCTATTGTTCATGCAGACTGAGAGATTAAGATCAGCAGAGCACCAATAACAGGACAAAAACCAAATTAAACAAAAAATAAAAACATACACGTGGAATAAAAATGTGTGGTTCATTAATAGGACTTGTTTAACTCGGTGTCCTAGCATGTAGAAGACAGAGCTAGCTGCTCAGATCTCATCAGGGATCTCTTCTTCCTCCTCCTCCTCTTCTTCCTCTCACCTCTTTCTCCAGCTGCTCCTCAGGCTCCAGCACGGCGTCGCCCCTGATCAGCCTCAGCCTCTCGATCTGACTCGAGTGCATGCGGTTGGGCAGCAGGAAGTTCAGTGGGAACGGGGTGTGTTCAGCGTACCAGCGCCGCGTCACCTCCACATAGTTCTTAGCATCGACCCACTGTGTGTATATCTGCGAGAGAGACAGACAGAGAGAGAGAGAGGGAGCGAGAGAGACAGACAGAGACAGACAGACATAGAGAAAGACAGACAGAGAGACACAAACACAAAGACAGAGAGAGAGAGAGAGAGAGAGAGACACACACAGAGTGAGAGAGAATGTCCGAGAGAGACACAGAGACAGAGAGAGACCAAGACACACAGAGAGAGAGAGAGAGAGAGAGAGAGAGAGAGAGAGAGAGAGAGAGAGAGAGAGAGACAGACAGACAGACAGACAGA
>JAOVYU010042019.1:0-10729 GCA_025674565.1 Synodontis membranacea
CAATCACCAAGCTAAGGGTATTAGCACCGGGATAGTGTGAAGCCAGCACCAACACGAGACACGACACCGAAGCGGTGGCTAGGGGAACTCTTAAAGAGACAGGACAGATCAGAGAGAGAGAGAGAGAGAGAGAGAGAGAGAGAGAGATGAAACCTCAGGCATATTAATCCTCCGATTAATATTCCGGCGATCCGGAGCGCTGAGGAGGAGCGGCGGATATGACACCGAGAACCACACTCCATATAATTCTGTTATTATTTTTATTGTTGTTGTATATGTGAGAATATTTTTATTTCAGTTCCCACAGCGTGTTTGGTGGTGTGCAACTGTTGAAGGCTACCAATTAAAGCGCCAGTCAAAAAGAGAGAATGCCTTGTGCTCATCATTCTTAGCAGAGGAAGTTACACAATATAACATTTCATTTCAATCAGGCACTAAAAGATTTGTGAGCAAAGTAATGCAATTATCCCACAAAAAAAGCTTCAAAATTGGTCACATCTTTACATTTAATATTTTACACCAAAAGTTACAAACCCTGTTTCCAGAAAATCAAACAAAAATCTGTGATTATGTTAATTCATGTGAACGTAATTGTGTTTTGTAAATATATACTAATTTAACTGTGGTTTCTGGTCTTGCCCTTTATGAACTGAGATATCTCTGAATTCTCTGAATCTTTTCACAATATTATGTACTGTAGATGTTGAAAGACTTAAATTCTCTGCAATCTTGCTTTGAGAAATGAACTGATTAACAATTCTTTCACAAATCTTGGAACAAAGAGCCACAGCAGATGTGTTTTTACAAACTGAGTAGCCTTTGATGGATGCTACTTTTATATGCAATCATGATGCCTCCCCTGCTACCAATTAGCCTGCTTAATGTGGAGTCTTCCAGACCGGTGTACTTGAATATTTTGTGCACTTTCCAATCATATTTTAACTGGCACAGGTGGACCTCTTCACCAATGCCAATTCGACTCACTGACTGTTGTGCTGAAAAGTACTCTAAGACAGGAGGCACCAAAACATGACTGGTCACACAGCCTATTGTATGGATTTCCACCTCTTCTGCTGATTTTGCCAATACTGCACAGAAAATAATTATTCAAATACTGAGTCCTGTTTTAGGCCTTGATGTGGCCTGCAAAACCTTGGTTTCCTCTGCTGCTCTCAATAGGTGATGCCTTGGCAGATTCCTCCATAAAGAACTATGTTGTCCCAAATGGGAGGAATGATTTGACATCCTGGGACAGGTTACCTGTGAAGAACAGGTTACCCTTGGAATGACAAGTAAAAAGAGGACTGTGACCCAAGAGACACTTGTGAACTTTTAGACAACAGAAAGAAAGCATTGTCTAGAGCCCAAGTGTACTTCAGCGGACGCGGTTTTGTGTAACACGGATGCGCGCATGGGTGTCCCCAAAGTATTTTCTGCTAAAAGAGTATGCGTCTTTGAATATATACATACTGTGACTGTAATACTTGCCTCACCTACTGGGAGTGGAAAAGAGCATGGTCTGAAACAATCCAAAACAAAATAAAAGCATGTGCGGCAGAGAAGACAGCCTTTTTAATGTTTAATGCCGATGTTGGAAGAAGCATAAAAGAGATACTGTAAGATGCAGTAAAACATTCTAAAGTTTTAAAACCTACTCCTCATATGGCTGTTACCCGGCATTCATTCATAACAAGCATTTGAGGTTCCTACACTCAATTGTAATTATCAATATTATTATGGTGTTGCATAGGATTGTGGCCTAGTAAATATCTTTAATTATTTAACAAAACTCCCTGTAAAAGAATGTTTTAGGTAGTTTATCAAGCAAGCATGGAGAAGGCAATACTTCATTGCCTTCTATTCTTATTCAGTAGTTGAAAAAACACAAGGAAAGCAAGAGACGATATTTTCAAAGTTTATGGCAAGGATGCAGTTGACATTTCTGCTGTCAGAATTAGTTCACTAAGATTCGAGAAGGTGAATTCAAGCTAGGTGATAAGCCAAGAAGTGGTAGAGCAAAGAAAATGGAAGACGAGGAGCTGCAGAAATTGTTGGATGGCAAGACGATTGAATATGGCTCATTCTACTGTTCAAAGGTGTCTGAAGGCAAAGGAAAAAAATCTGAAAGTTGGTAGGTGTGTTTCATGTGTACTTTCAGAGAGAAATATCACTCAGTTAGTTAAGGTACATTACAGGTACATTACTGAACTTCTTACCCCTCCCTTTCCTAGTGTGTATTAGAATGTAACATATCTCCAAGTACTTATATTCACACTCGGTTTCTTTTTGCATGCTAACTAATAAGCATGATCCACCTTTTTTCAAAATTTGGGTTCTCCAACTTGTTAGCCAGCTCCAGCAAACACTAATTTCTCTTCTTTCTTCTTCCTTTCATTCCTTTCTTCTCTTTTGTCTTTCTTCTGGTGCTTCCTGTGAAATGCAGATGGTGCTCTCTAGAGGTCTGTTCATTCTTGGATACTGTAGCAATGCAACGTGCCGGCTCCATGCTAGAGGACCCATGCCATGTGTAGATATTATGGGCTCATTCTAAGCTTACAGACACAAAATTCATAGTTACAAATTATTATACACTAATGAAAACATACCTTTGAAAACTATATTCCATATCTGCTAATAGAGCACCTAAATCCTATATAGTGGACCTTTAAGTAAGCTCTGAGCCTTTGCTTCACGTCTGATGTTCCTGAGTTACCTGGGTTTTGACATGAACCTCTTTAACATTTTTGATTATTGGATTCTGTCACCTGTACATAAAGCCTAAACCCTCTCCAGAATCTCTGTTGTTACATTATACTTATTGATTATTGATTTTAATTATCAAACTGCAAGTTTTGCAGGTGGCTAAATTACAATTAAGACCCACTGGAACTAGATACAGGTTTGACCATAAAGATCAGATAAAACTGATGTGTATGGAACTTATTGGTGCATGCTGTTTTACCATCAGATTTCACTCCAATGTTGAAAAAAGATCAGAAACAAAAACAAATTCAATCTTACTTTCTGTCAATCTGTTCCTCCCCCTCCCCAGTTCTCTGACCTCTGCAGACCTCCCACACAAAGGGAATTACATTGCTTTTACTCACTGTGCACATGTTCATAAATCAAATTCAACCTTGTAAGTGGCACTCACTCACTTTCAAAAATTGTGTTCATTTCATAACAGCAAACTTAATCAACAATTATTAGGGCTTTCACTACCTAGGTAGCATTGCAGATTGTCTAGAGTGCAGGGATTTCACATACTGTAACTTTCCTTTATGCCCTCTCCTCAATCTCTCTTCTTTCTTGGTCAACATTGTTCCAATTTCTTTCTAAATGTCTTCACTTTCTCTTTTATTAACACAGCTATTTTATTCCAAATCAGTCGCCTTAGTTTTCACTTGTTTACACCAACGAAAATGACTGATTATTTTTGACAAACATTAGTATGTGGAAAACATTTTGGCTGCTCTGTCATTATCATATCATATCATATCATATCATGTAAACTAAAAATAGTAGGCTGGATCATTAACAAATACTGTTGGTGCGTTCTTTTTTTGTGTGTGTCCTTCAGAGTATTATGAGTGCATCTGTTTTTAGTTCATCATGAAAATTAGTGGATCAAGAAAAGTCTGGAGATTTCTCAGCAATAAGTTACACTTTATTTCATGCCATGTTAAATTTAATTACTCAACACAAAAAATATTCCAAAACTTTAATAGCTATTTAAATACAGAATCAAGTACACACAGAGAGAAAATGCTGATTAACTTAACTAGAAAGCAATTAAAATGTAAACATATAGTGTAACAACTGCAGCTCCTCCTTAGCGCTCCGGGTCGCCGGAATACTAGCTGGATCTTTCATGTTTGTGTTCTATGTTTAGGTGTATGTCTCTTTATGGATTCCCCAGTCTCACAACGTTAGGGGTGTGTCTTTTGTGGGTGCAGGCTGCACACTTTCCCCGGTGATTAGCCTTTAGCAGTGATTGGGTAATAACTAATTGGTAGTTTAAAGAAACATATATAAACCCTACCCAGCCACCCAGCGTCCGTTCTTTGTTGTGTGTTAACGTTTGTGTCCTTGTGTGCAGACGTAAGCTCCAGACTCTTCTCACCGGGCCGCTACTCGCTTAGCTTTAGGCTAACCGCTAAGCTACTGGCTACACGCTATCCAGCTCCTCCAGCATCCACTCTACACTGCTGCTGATCCGGCGTGCTGCTCGAGCCTCCCCCACTCTTCGGAGGCTAACGGCGCTACGGCTAAGTGTTGGCTATTCAGCTATATCATGCTATCTGGACTTTAACACTACACGGAGTGTGAGAGCATGCTTTGAACTGTTGTATGCGGAGTATGTTATGTTCTCAGTTAGTTCGGCCCGGTGATTTCTAAGGAGTAGTCTGTCTCTTTGTTTATTTGTTTGATTTCGGGTTTTTCCCAATTTCCCCATTGCGTGGATTTCTCCCTGAGTGTTTAATAAATATTCTTGATCTTACTTTCCTGCATCTGTGTCCTGTATCTGAACAGAATCATGACAGAAGAACGGACCCAGTTAATGGACGCAGCAGGATGATCTTACTCGAGTCATCACAGAACTCATCACGTTCATCAGACTCCTCCTCAAATTCCTGCAGTACCAGCTCCTCCACCGCCGGTTCCACCTGCGAGTCAACATTCATCTTTCCCTGTGTCTCAACCAGAGAGGTATGCAGGGGATCCCGCAGGGTGTAGGAAGTTTCTTCTGGCGTGTGAGCTATACTACGCAGAGTTTCCTGAGATGACTCATGAACAGAAGATCTCATTTATGATTCAGCGCCTGATGGGACAGGCGCTAGATTGGGCCATGGCCGTTTGGAGGGCTGGAGGGACTGTATTATCAGACTTTAACACATTTTCTGATTTGTTCCAGGCCGTGTTCGACCACCCTGATCCAGGCAGTGCGAGTAGCCGATGGCTGTTCCGGATACAGCAAGGTCACCTCACAGCAGCTGAGTATGCTATACAGTTTCGTGTCCTGGCTTCAGATTCAGGGTGGAACGAACCGGCTCTCAAGGATGCGTTCCGAGAAGGACTTAACCCAGCTCTCCAAACAGAACTCGTCTGTCGCGATGAAGGTATGGATTTAAATGCTCTGATTAAATTAACCACACGTTTGGATCATCACCTCCGGGTGAAACAATGGCACTCAACCGTGACAAGGCGAACGACATTGCCGCTGGCTGCCATCCGTTCCTCACAGATGACTACTCCCACCGAGGAGAAACCGACCCAATCTATAGAGACCAACGCGTCTCGTCTCTCCACCACAGAGAAACGCCGCAGGAAGGAGGCGAAGCTGTGCTTGTACTGTGGAGCGGCGGATCATCTCCTGGCTGAGTGTCCATTTCGTGCTCTATGTTCCAAGGCAATACCTGACACCACACAAATCACACATCAATTCATTATTTCTGGTATTCTCCAGATTAACAAGCGTTCTATGTGTGTCTCTGTTCTTTTAGATTCCGGGTCAGCTGGGAGTTTTATTTCCAAAACCCTTGCGTCTTCCCTTTTCATCCCTGTGGTCGACATGCCATGCCCGATCAAGGTTAATGCTATGGACAGTCATACTGTTAGCCCTGAACCGGTCGAACAAATAACTAAACCAATTAAACTTCACATTCAGCCAATTCACACAGAATCTACTCAGCTTCTAGTTCTAGAACACACACAACCCGCCAGTGTTCTCGGTTTGCCTTGGTTGCGCACACATAATCCTTCCATAGACTGGATCAATGCCCAAATTACGTCATGGTCACCATTATGTTCTGAGCACTCCGGATCGATTTCCTTCACAGCTACGACTGTAGAAAGTCCCAATGTTCAACCACCAATAGATTTACCTAAAGAATACCGAGGGCTAGCAGAAGTATTCAGCATTTCCAAGGCCGCCCGTCTCCCGCCTCATCGACCGTGGGATTGTGCTATTGAGCTCCTGCCAGATACCATTCCCCCTCGAGCCTGTGTCTATCCATTGTCTGAGGTGGAGACCCGGGCAATGGAGAACTATGTGGCTGAGGCACTCCGGCAGGGGTTCATTAGTCGATACCACGTCCCCGGCTTCCGCGAGCTTCTTCTTCATTAAGAAGAAGGATGGTGGGCTTCTGCCTTGCATTGATTATCATGGGCTAAACTCCATAACTATTCGGTATCCCCATCCGCTTCCACTCATCCCCTCTGCGATCGAACAGCTTCGAGGATCAAAGTTTTTTACAAAACTTGATCTTCAAAGTGCTTACAACCTCGTTCGCATACGCAAAGAAGATGAGTGGAAGACTGCCTTTAGTACGACATCTGGCCATTACCAGTACAATGTTATGCCTTTCGGCCTGATTAATGCTCCATCGTTCTTTCAGGTGTTTATGAAAGATGTTTTCAGAGACATGCTGAACAGGTACGTAGTCGTTTCTCTGGATGATATTCTCATATATTCTCCAGATATGTGATCACATGTTCAGCATGTGAAAACCGTTCTTAAACGACTGCTTGAATATGGATTGTATGCCAAGGCAGAAAAGTGTGAATTCCACAAAAATAGCATCGCCTTTTTAGGCTATAACATTGGACCAGGGGGGGTCACCATGGACACAGATAAGGTGTCCGCAGTCACTAATTGGCCGGAGCCCACCACCATCAAGGAACTTCAGAGATTTTTAGGTTTTGCTAACTTTTACCGGCGCTTTATCCGGGGTTTCAGCACAGTAGCGACACCTTTAACTAATCTTTTGAAGGGAAAACCAAAAAAACTCGTATTCACTCCTCAGGCCCTAGAGGCCTTTGCCAAATTAAAGGAGCAATTCACCAGCATGCCTATATTAAAGCTCCCTGACCCTAGCCAACCATTTATTGTGCAGGTGGATGCCTCGGAGGTCGGACTAGTGGTGGTTGTCGTAATGTCAAGGAACCCCGGAGAAATTGTACCCTTGCGTCTTTTACTCGAGGAAGCTCACGGACACCAAACATAACTATGACATCGGTAACCGCGAGCTTTTACCTGTCAAGGCTGCCTTAGAGGAGTGGCGTCATTGACTTGAGGGAGCACGTAACCCCTTTATTGTATTCACATCGTAATCTGGAATACATCTGGCAGGCTAAGAGACTCAATTCTAGGCAGGCTTGATGGGCTTTCTTCTTCACCAGGTTTAACTTTCACATCACGTATCGCCCTGGGTCGAAGAACGATAAGGCCGATGCCCTGTCTAGATGCTTTGCTCCACCTGATGCTGTAAAGAACCTGGAGCCAATCCTGTCGCCCGAGATTGTGGTAGCTCCGATCACCTGGGACTTGGATGGGGACAACCGTCAACCGCCGCCACCCGGGTGTCCTCCCGACCGGTCCTATGTGCCGGAGTCGCTGCGGGATCGGGTGATAGGATGGGCTTATACCTCCAGGGCCTCTGGCCATCCAGGAGTTGCGGGGACGTCACAGATCATCCAGGGTAAGTACTGGTGGCCTGAAATGCAGCAGCACGTAAGGAGAGTGGTCACCTCCTGTTCAGTGTATGCAGCCACCAAGAGCTCACGTCAATTGTCTGCTGGGAAATTAATGCCCTTACTGGTTCCAAATAGACCGTGGTCTCACATTGCTGTAGACTTTGTCATGGATCTACCAGAATCTAAAAGGTCCCCCACCTTACTAGTAGTAGTTGATAAATATTACCTAGTTGATAGAGGTACCTCAGGTGGATGAATGGTTTCAACGGCCGGAGACGGTCTGGGAAGGAGCACACACCTCCATCGAACGAGCGGTTTGCCGATTTAAGTCACAGGCCGATTGATGTAGGCGGGAGGCGCCGGAGTTCCTGATAGGAGATTGGGTATGGCTCTTGACCCGGGACGTACGTCTGGGTCTTCCGTGTGCTAAACTTTCTCCCAGGTTTCTGGGTCCTTTCCCGATAATAAAAATAATTAATCCAGTATCAGTAAAACTGCAACTCCCTGCTCACATGCGTATTTCTCCTGTGTTTCACATCTCTCTCCTTAGACTGGTGATCTGGGGTCCGCTGGATGGAGGAGACGCTGAACCCATTGCTCTGGGTCCTATAGAAGTCAGGGGCATCCCAGCCTATTGAGTCCGACAGTTGTTGGACTCTAGGAGAAGGCAGGGCCGCCTCCAATACCTGGTGGATTGGGAAGGATACGAACCAGAGGAGAGGAGTTGGGTCCCGGCCGGGGACATCCTGAGCCAGGACTTGATACAGGAATTCCACTGTTCCCGGCCAGATAGACCGGCTCCTTGACCTCGGGGGCGGCCCTCACGCCAGCCACGGCCATCCTTGGGCCCTTCTGGGCAGGTGGGATGCCTCCGGCTTCCCCGGACGCCGATTCTGGAGGGGGGGAACTGTACCTTTCATGTTTGTGTTCTATGTTTAGGTGTATGTCTCTTTAAGGATTCCCCAGTCTCACAACGTTAGGGGTGTGTCTTGTGTGGGTGCAGGCTGCACACTTTCCCCGGTGATTAGCCTTTAGCGGTGATTGGGCAATAACTAATTGGTAGTTTAAAGAAACATATATATAAACCCTCCTACCCAGCCACCCGGTGTCCATTCTTTGTTGTGTGTTAACATTTGTGTCCTTGTGTGCAGACATAAGCTCCAGACTCTTCTCACCGGGCCTCTACTCGCTTAGCTTTATGCTAACCGCTACGCTACTGGCTACAGGCTATCCAGCTCCTCCAGCATCCGCTCTACACTGCTGCTGATCCGGCGTGCTGCTCGAGCCTCCCCCACTCCTCGGAGGCTAACGGCGCTACGTTGGCCGTGTTGGCTATTCAGCTATATCATGCTATCTGGAATTTAACACTACATGGAGTGTGAGAGCACGCTTTGAACTGTATGCGGAGTATGTTATGTTCTTAGTTAGTTCGGCCCGGTGATTTCTAAGGAGTAGTCTGTCTCTTTGTTTATTTGTTTGATTTCGGGTTTTTTCCCAATTTCCCCACTGCGTGGGTTTCTCCCTGAGTGTTTAAAAAATACTCTTGATCTTACTCTTCTGCATCTTCATCCTGTATCTGAACAGAATCATGACATATAGGTTATATCAGTGGCATATCTGGCATAGAAAACAACCTGGTGGGACACTATACACTCTCTATGGGCAGCATCCCATTCGTCAGTGAAACTACACACAAACCTACTTGCTCAATGAATCTGAACACAAATGGACCTCACCAGTGAAATCACAAATGCACACAGTAACGTAATGCAGGTGCAGGAGTCAGATGAAGTGGAGACATGGATATGACATCAATAGTCACATTTATGGAGTGAGATCTTTTATATGAGAGCACAAATACAAGGTTAAACCAAGCAAAAACAGACACTACACACAGAGAATCAAGGAAACTGAGCAAATCTCACACATCTGGTATATGACCTTGTTATACAGCATTGCATTACACATATAAAATGATCAAGCAGTGTACAGTCATTGTGGTCTGCAACTTTATACCACATCCAAAGCAACATTGACCTCACATACTGTATGCCTTAAACTAAATAACACTCCATGTACACTGAAAACAAACAAACAAATGAATAAATAAATAAATAATCAAATTTGAATTAAGAGCTGAATTTCAACTCAAGTAAAAAAAAAAATATACGTTTACAACAATAGGTAAACTATGGCAAGTTTAAGTTAATGAAAAAAATATATATTTATTGTAGTGACAAGTTCATTATATTTATGTAAAAGCTACATAAGGCCCTAATTACGTTTTAGAGTGTACTAATGCAAAATAGACTCACTAGTGACATTCACTGCTTGAAAGACAAGATGCAAAATGATCTTTCATTCATTTGGTTTAACTTTTATTAAATTGTTTATTTTATTCTTTACATAGCCTTGCTGTTAGTAGTGGCTAGCATAACTGTGATGACCAACAAAAGCTCACTGCTTAGCAATGCCTATATCAACATCTAGACATATGTCATCGTTCTATAAAATAAGAAACGAACAGCGTTGCCACAGTGTGGTGCCAGGAGCCACGAGAGGACACATGGATCGGACTTGTTTGTCCAGCACATTCCACAGATGCTCGATTGGATTGAAATCTGGGGAATTTGGAGGCCAAGTCAACATCCCAAACTTATTGTTGTGCATTATCTTGCTGAAAGAAGCCACAGCCATTAGGCAATACCGTTTCCATGAAAGGGTGTACATGGTCTGCAACAATGCTTAGGTAGGTGGTACATGTTAAAGTAACATTCCCATGGATGGCAGGACCCAAGGTTTCCCAGTAGAACATTGCCCAAAGCATCACACTGCCTCTGCCAACTTGCCCTCTTCCCACAGTGCATCCTGGTGCCACGCGTTCCCCAGGAAAGCGACGCACATGCACCTGGCCATTTACATTTAAATGTAAAAGAAAACAAGATTCATCAGACCAGGCCACCATCTTCCATTGCTTTGTGTTCCAGGTCTGATGCTCATGAGGCCATTGTTGGCACTTTCTGCAGTGGACAGGGGTCAGCATGGGCACCCTGTCTGGTCTGTGACTATGCAGCTCCATACACAACAAACTGTGATGTACTGTGTATTCTAACACCTTTCTATCAGAACCAACATTAGCTTCTTCAGCAGTTTAAACTACAGTAGCTCGACCTGTTGGCTCGGACCACACGGGGCAACCTTCATTCCCCACATGCATGAATGAGCATTGGCCATGACCCTGTCACTGCTTCAC